>JARYGA010022251.1:0-41810 GCA_030545235.1 Helianthus tuberosus
TAGACCGTTTGGATGCTCATGCATGCTTCTCAACACTCAAGATTTCTTTAGACAATGTGTTCAACATCTTTGACATTCCCGAAACCGTTCCTGAAACCAAACCTGCTGAGGCCACTCAAACTGAACCTTTGTTTGACTCATTAGACATTGGTCTCACTCCTTTTACCACCCATTTCACTCCCTTTTCAGTTGATCAAATTCTTCCCTTTGAAGAAGTAAATGGTGACACTTCGGCTGAGAATGCATCCGGAAATGACGCTTCTTCTTCACAGACGAATGTGGATGAACCAATTCAAGAACACGGACCGCCAATCATCTATGTCGATAACACTTCACCAATCTACCTCAACAACTTAAAACCCATACCAACGTATGTTACAAGACAAATCGGAATCATCCTCTTAAGAACGTCATTGGTCCTATGGAAAATGACGTGCGAACTCATGCACAGACACACGACATCAACAAAGGACTATACGCTGCTTGTCTTTCGTAATCCGTGCCAAATGATATAGAAGAAGCAATCCAAGACTTCAGCTGGGTGTAGGCTATGCAAGAAGAAATGTCTCAGTTCTGAAAGCTTAAGGTGTGGGAACTCGTTGATCTACCTGAAGGCAAGTATCCAATTGGCACAAGATGGGTTTTTCGCAACAAGATGGATAATCAGGGTGTGGTTATAAGGAACAAGGCAATATTGGTACGGGTTTTCGATAAGAGGAAGAGATTGATTACGAAGAAGTTTTTGCTCCGGTTGCAAGATTGGAAGCTATTAGAATCTTTTGGCTTATGCATCATACAAAAACTTCAAGGTGTTTCAAATGGATGTGAAGAATGCATTCCTCTATGGTAAGGTGAAAGAGGAAGTTTATGGCTGTCAACCTCCTGGCTTCGACGACCCACACTTCCCCTAACAATACTATAAGTTAGATAAAGCTCTATATGGTCTTCATCAAGCTCCTTGTGCTTGGTATGAGACTTTGTCAACATTCTTCTGGAATGTGGTTACACAACAGGAAGAATCGACATGACTCTCTTCACAAAAAGGATCGGTGACGATGTAATGTTGGTTCAGATTTATGTAGATGATATTATCTTTGGATCGATAGATGAAGCGCTTTGCAAGGAGTTCGAGACGATGATGAAAGTAAGGTTCGAAATGAGCATGATGGGCAAGCTCACATTTTTCTTGGGATTGGAAGTGAAGCAGAGAGAAGACGGGATCCTCATTCATTAAGCAAAGTACATCAGGGATATTCTTGCAAAATACAGTATGAACGACTATAAGTAGGCATGACCTTATGTGAACAAGTCCTTTTATCGCTAAATGATCTCCACCTAATCTCAGACTGAACTCACACCTGATCTCCAAGGAAAACCTGTGAACAAGTCCTTTTATCGCTCAATGATAGGCTCGTTGATGTATCAGACCCGCAAGTAGGCCTGACATTATGTGGGTTGTCTGTATTTGTGCTTGTTTTCAGACAAATCCTTAATGAATCTCATGAAACTGCGGTTAAACGAATCTTTCGATATCTGAAAGGAACACCAAAACTTGGTCTTTGGTATCTTAAATATAGTAATTTTGATCTTATTGCTTATTCAAACAGTGACCATGCAGGTTGCAAGGTTGATCGCAAATCAGTTTCAGGGGGATGTCAATTCTTGGGGAATCGTCTCATATCATGGAAAAGCAAAAAGCAGACAACAGTTTCCACCTCTACAGCTCAAGCTGAATATACGGCGGCCTACAGTTGTTGTTTGCAATTTCTCTGGATACAAAATCAGTTGCTGGATTACGGGATCAACATCGTGAAGACTCCGATATTCATCGACAATGAGGCGTGTCTAGGAATTATGAAGAATCTAATCCATCACTCGAAAACAAAAACATATCAAGATCCATATTCATGTGATTCGAGATGCGTACGAAAAACGATACATTCAAGTGGTGCTAGTGGATACTACGCAACAGAAAGCCGACATCTTCACAAAAGCCTTTGATAAAACTCGTTTCAACCAGTTGGTAACCTGGTTGGAAATGATCAATTTCCTTGAATGGAAATGAACTTTGTTCTTATAACCGTTTGTATATACTATATCTGTTTTATAAAAAAAATGCTCTTTAATCTAAACAAGTATCTTAAAACACTGCCCACCAAAAAGATTTTCTGTTTATTAAAAATTCATTTTTCGGGCAATGGACATATGAAAATAAAATTTTAGGGGGGGAAGTTAATCCAGAAAATTCAAAAGAAAAGAAAAGATGATTTGATCTCTCTTTCTGACACCTGTTAACTAAAGAAATGAAAGAACACTGTTAACACTTTGTCAATTTTTGAAACAGAAAAGCAAAGAGAATCGGGGTGCCAAGCAATGACGTATCAGTAGATTCAGCAACACCATCGAGTAAACTGCGATTAGGTGATAAAAGATAAAGCTTACACAAAAATTTTGGATACCCACAATATTGTGTATCTTGCGGGTAACACGTTGCGGCATATGGCTTAATGATCTTAAATCTTGCATTGACAGATTGCCAAAGTCTGAGATTTTGGGTCTTTATATTGATTAATCATTCGATGATATCAAAGTCGCTCTTCAGTTGCATCCTGATATATGCAGACCTAGACACGATTATGATATCTTCCTAAAAGAGCCAAAGTGACCAAAAACCCAACAATTGAAAAGGCTCAACTAAACCAGCCATTCAAAAGTAATCATAGCAAAACGAGGTATCTGCCTAACCCTGGTCAAGTCAACATTGGTCGCTTTGATTGTACGAAAGTGCATACCTGTTCACCAATGCCCTAATCTTATATCTCTCAAATGAATGCAGTCAATATACTAACATGTTATGAGGAAACTTTGTGCATACCTTGATCACGGGGGTATGTCCTGACGTGGGACTCATGGGCATAATATTCTACTTTTCTATCTTGAGTGGGGGCCATTGCAATTTTTGTCAATATTACCAAAAAACTTTCACCGAAAGCATGTTGAAAGAACGATGCATGGATTTAAAGGGACAAACATACCGACAGTTATTCTTGTGCCTCGTTTAGTCAAAAACAAACTAATAAGCTGATAAGTGTTGCAAGTATGATCTATGCACGAAAGTCAAGTAGTGTCAAATAAAAGGAAATTGCGAAAAGAAATTCATCAGATCGAAAAATGGATTTCGATGTCCAAATTGGCCAGTTTTTAATTTTCCTTAAATTATTTTCTATTTTTGTATAAATTTTTATCAAAAGGGGCATGTTTTTTGAGAAAGTTTAAAATTTTCGAGCATATTTGTTTGCATTTCTTGAATTGGAAGATTCCATTTTCAAAAACCTAGGGCGGCGTAAATATTAATCCAGCGTAATTAGAATTACGTTGTACAGTAGATTTTTAAAATGTATATATCATATCAGTTTTGTTCGAATTTTCAGACCGTATACACACTCATTATCCTCTTCTAACATAAAACCTTTAAACAAGAACTGATCAAGAAAATCGTGTGTCATTTGGACAAAGTGCATTAAGGTATGGTGAAATCGGTCCTTGAATCGCATCGGAAAACCGTATCATATGGCCTTGTTTAAATGATAGACCCATTTGTGATTGGAATCGGATCAATTTGGGTTTTAGTGGGGTTTATCAAGAAATTCTTGAATACGGCATATTTAATGAAGACCCTGTAGATGACTGAAGACGATGGGTCACGTATTTAAGTATCGAACGCGAGTTCGAGCACCCGACATATTTGATAAGTACACTGGGTTGTCAGCATAGATGAGCATCTACGCTGACTAAGAACTCATGATCAGACTCAACTACGCGACTCACTGTCAGCATAAATAACCTCACCTAGCCAGCGTTTTTTACTAGGTCTTATAGTTTTAACCGCGTATTTAGTTTCCTTGACCGGCCTAAATATCTATGTTCCTGGCGAAATTAAGTCTTGAACATATGTTTCTGCAGCGTATTTGTGAGCGCATTTGTGAGCATATTTAGTTGTATATTTAACTTTTTGTATTTCTTTTTTAATGTTATTGTTTTTGTAAATAACCTGATTATTACATTTCGGAACCCAGATCTCACTTGGCTCGTTTCCGTGTTTTTTAGAATGGCTAAACAAATAGATTGCGACGGAACAAGGAAGCATAACCAGCCCATAACACTAGTTCCACCAGAACCAGACTTCGAGGACGTAATGGACTGGTTATCAAGAAGCAAGATAAGCTATGATGTTCAAGCTGGTCCAGAAATCTATTGCATACACATTAAAGAGATTTGGAGAATCGCAAAAGTAAAGATTGTATATAGAGTCAAGATGATTATAGCAACAGTAAGAAACAAGGAAATGATTGTGACTGATGAAAAGGTTCGAGAAGTTTTGTGTCTCGGAGATAATCCCATAGACCCAATGAGGCTGTCAAAAGAAGATATTCTGGAGGAGTTCAGGGGTATGAATTATGTTGGAGATTTCAGAGGGAAAAACGAGATAAAGAGAAACGGGTTGACAAAGGACTGGAAGTTTATCCTACGTACATTTTCTTTGAGCCTTGTTCATCGAAAAGGCGGATATGATGGGTTGAATTTCGAACGGTTTGCAGTGATGCTTAACTTGTGCACAGACTAGCCCTTTAATATATCTGGTCTGATTTTCTACTGCATGGTGGACAATGCCAACAAAGTAACATGGGCCATGTATCCTAGATTTGTTCAACTGCTCATTAAGGATCAACATCCAAAACTACTACACGATGGAAAGCAGTATAAGTTTCAATTGCCAACTGGAAGATAAATCACCAAATTAAAGACAAATGAATAGGTGATGTTGCAACACTGGATGTATAGACAAGAAAGGCTTTCGTTGGTTCTTGCAGCATAC
This sequence comes from Helianthus tuberosus, assembly GCA_030545235.1. NCBI lineage: Eukaryota > Viridiplantae > Streptophyta > Magnoliopsida > Asterales > Asteraceae > Helianthus > Helianthus tuberosus. The sequence goes on from JARYGA010022251.1 coordinate 4,877, forward strand.
AAGAAATATAGAGAAGGTGTGAGAGAAGCTAGAGAAAATCAAGTTAATGAAGAAGAAGAAGAAGAAGCTGAAGAAGAACCTCAACTTGTTCGCAAACGAAAAGAAAAAGGTAAGAAATAGTCAAAGAGGGGGAATCAATGAAGAGCAAGAAGGATATGCCTAATTCTAAACAAATCATGGGTGATAGCATTCGTGTTGGGTCGAATAGAGAAGAGATTGAGAGAATACAAGCGCTGCACGCTGTAAGAGAGGCCGAAATGTGAGAAAGAAGGATGAAACGATGGGAGATGACTGAATCCGAGACACCGGTAGTGGTAATAGCGGAAGAGTTTAGCCTACTGATTAGCCTTGTAACCTAATTTAAATAACAATGCACACGAACTAGGGCAGTAACTAATACAGCATTTACGATAACTCACGAGATTAAAACTCTCACAACGAATGACAAAGTGCAATACTTAAACATCCATCGAATTCATGACGAATGACAAAGTATGGCCCTAATGTGGGCAGCACTTAAACATCCATTGGATAGTTTCAATCGATCGGACATTGAATCGTAGCAGCGATCGAGTTAATACCCTGTATCATAGGAGCGCCTCACTACCTTAATTTTCGAAATTGAGCAGTAGCACTTCGTTTTTGAAAGTTGTTTTCGACACAGATGAACAGGCCATGATCCAAACAATTTATAGCTGAAATATGGGCTTTACGCGGCCCGCGTAAACCCATGCTTAACACTTACGCGGCCCGTGAGGGCCTCCTAATCATAGACTAGGGCTAGCGTGTCACACCTAGGTTTGCCACTTGTGTGAAACGTGGCCCTGAACGCTTATCCGGTCAAACATAAGTTGACGCGGCCCACGTAAGGGTCTGCCTATCCTTTACGCGGCCCGCCTGAGAACCAGAAATCTTGTTTGCTTTGTTTTTCATGCCCATTAGGGTTTCAGGGGTCCGGGTTTTTTCTTACGGGTCGTTTTGGGACAATTTTGAAGGTCCTTACATCCTCCCCACCTTATTTAAAATCTCGTCCTCGAGATTTACTGAAATAAGTGAGGATACTTTTGCTTCATCTCTGATTCTAGTTCCCAAGTATATTCGGGTCCCCTTTTTGAATCCCACTTGACTTTTACTAATACTAGTCTTTTGTGTTTGAGAAACTTGACTTTTCTGTCTTCTATTTGCAATGGCTTCTCAACGAATTTTAACCTCTCATTTACCTCTACATCTTGAACAGGTACTACCAAGGATTCGTCGGATAGACATTTCTTGAGATTGGATACATGAAACACGTCATGTACTCCAGCTAGCTCCTTTGGTAGTTGTAAGCGATAGGCAACTAGTCCTATTTGTTGTATTACTGGGAATGGTCCTACGTACCTTGGACTCAGCTTGCCTTTCTTACCGAACCGAATTACTCCTTTCCAAGGAGAAACTTTCAAGAGTACCTTGTCTCCAACTTGAAACTCTAGTGGCTTGCGTCGATTATCGGCATAACGTTTCTGGCGATCTCGAGCCGTTTTCAGTCTTTCCTTGATTTGAGTAATCTTGTCGGTAGTTTCTTGTACTATTTCAGTCCCTGATAATTGACTTTCTCCTATTCCTGCCCAGCAAACTGGAGTTCTACACTTGCGTCCATACAGTGCTTCGAATGGGGCAGCTTCAATACTTGTATGATAACTATTGTTATTGGAGAATTCAATTAATGGTAGGTGGTCGTCACAGTTTCCACCCAAATCTATCACACATGCCCTAAGCATGTCTTCCAGGGTTTGGATCGTCCTTTCACTTTGTCCTTCTGTTTGAGGATGATATGCAGTACTTAGATTTAGTCGGGTTCCCATTGCTTCCTGGAAACTTGTCCAGAAATGGGAAGTGAAACGACTATCCCTATCCGATACAATGGAGAGTGGAACTCCATGTAAGGATACTACTTCATCTACGTACAACTTTGCTAACCTTTCCATGCTAAAGGCTTCTTTCATGGGTAGAAAATGAGCTGATTTGGTTAATCGATCCACAATCACCCAAATCGCGTCATTACCTTTTCTGGTTTTGGGCAACTTAGTAACAAAATCCATAGTTATAAGTTCCCATTTCCATACAGGCATTTCTAATTGTTGTAGTAAACCTGAGGGTTTCTGGTGTTCTGCCTTAACTTGTGAACAAGTAAGACATTTAGAAACATATCTAGCTATGTCCTTTTTCATTCCTATCCACCAGAAATTATTTCTTAAATCTTGGTACATTTTATTATTTCTCGGGTGCATGGTATACCTATATTTATGGGCTTCCTTTAAAATCTTATTTCTTAATTTTCCTTGCTTAGGTACCCAAATCCTTTTCTTGTGGAATTTCCAAATTCCATCACTTCCTTGCTCTAATTCCTTTATTCTTCCTTTCATTCCTTCAGCATCATCCTTGATTGCTGTTTCTTACGCGTTCTTCAGTTGTTCCATTAAATCTAACTGTAGATTTAATCTAAGAGCACGGACTCGTCGTTGTTTCTCATGATACTTACGACTTAAAGCATCAGCAACTACATTGGCTTTTCCTTCGTGATATTGAATATCACAGTCGTAGTCACCTAGGATCTCCATCCATCTCCTTTGCCTCATGTTTAATTCTTTTTGCCCAAATATGTACCTTAAGCTCTTATGATCTGTATAGACAGTAAACTTGCTTCCATACAGATAATGTCTCCAAATCTTAAGGGCAAAAATTATGGCTCCTAATTCTAAGTCATGAGTCGTATAATTTTCTTCATGCTTTTTCAATTGCCTTGAGGCATACGCAATTACTTTCTTGCATTGCATTAGCACACATCCTAATCCTAGCTTAGAAGCATCGCAGTAAACTTCGAAATCTTCTGTTCCTTCTGGCAAGGCTAGAATTGGGGCGTGTGTTAGCTTTTGTTTCAAAATCTTAAAAGCTTCTTCTTGCTTAGGTCCCCATTCAAACTTAACCGCTTTACATGTTAGCTTTGTTAATGGTACAACTATTTTGGAAAAATCCTTAATGAATCGTCTATAGTATCCTGCTAACCCTAGAAAGCTTCTAATTTCCATAGCTGATTGCGGGACCTTCCATTTGGTAATTGCTTCTATTTTAGCAGAATCTACGTGAATGCCTTCGTGATTCACCATGTGTCCTAAAAATTGTACCTCTTGTAGCCAAAATTCACACTTCGAGAATTTGGCGTAAAGTTTCTCTTTTCTTAACAAAGTTAAGAGTGCATGCAAGTACTGACAGTGTTCATCCTGGTTTTTGGAATAAATAAGTATATCGTCGATGAAGACAATTACAAATTTATCCAAGTACGGTTTACAGATTCTATTCATCATGTCCATAAATGCTGCTGGAGCATTTGTTAGTCCAAAGGGCATGACTGTAAACTCGTAATGACCATACCTAGTTCTGAAAGCAGATTTAGGTATGTCTTCTTCTTGTACCTTCAACTGATGATATCCAGAGCGTAAATATATCTTAGAAAAGTATCTAGCTTCCTGAAGTTGATCGAAAAGATCATCGACCCTAGGTAATGGGTATCGATTCTTAATTGTAACCTTATTTAATTCCCTGTAATCGATACACATTCTCATTGACCCATCTTTCTTTTTCACAAACAACACTGGAGCTCCCCACGGGGATGAACTAGGTTGTATGAATCCTTTGCTTAATAATTCATCTAATTGCTTTTTCAATTCTAGCATTTCGGTGGGTGCTAACCGATAAGGTGTCTTGGCTATCGGTGTAGTTCCAGGAATCAGATGAATTCTAAATTCGACTTCCCTATTGGGTGGTAATCCCGGTAGTTCTTCAGGAAAGACATCCGGGTATTTTGCTACTACGGGAATTTCTTTAAGTTCCTTACCTTTCGTGTTAATGATTACTGAAATCATATACACTACTTCTTGTTTTCTTGAATAACTGGCCAACTTCATTACTGAAATGAATTTCAGTGGCTTTCGGGGCTGGTCTCCTGTAATCACCACTAATTCTCCTGTGGGTGTATGAATTTCTATGGAGTTTTTATCACAGAGAATTCGAGCATGGTTGGCTACTAACCAATCCATTCCTAATACTATATCGAATCCGGCTAAATTCATAAGTAACAGGGTTGCAGAGAATTTATGGCCTAAGAGTTCTATTTTTCCTTCTTGCAAAACCTTATCTATGTTAACAGAATTCCCATCTGCCGTTTCGACTGTAAAAATCTGCCTAAGGTTGGTTAAGGGTAAGTTAAGAGCTTGGCATAATGAAGTATTTATAAAACTTTGGTTTGCACCAGAGTCAAATAATACTTTTGCATAAACTTCGTGAACTAGGAACGTACCAGCTATCACGTCAGGGATTAATTCTGCTTCCTGAGTAGTCAACTGGAAGGCTCTTGCGTTTCTCTTGGTAGTTCCTTCTGCAGGTTTGGCTTTGTTATCAGCTGGTTTGACCAATTTGGGACAGTCTGGCCTAAAGTGTCCAGCCTCTCCGCAATTGTAGCAGATTGTTGCTTTCTTCTTCCTGCAATCTTCTTCTTGATGCCCCGGAATTTTGCATAAATTTCAATACCCTTTGCATATTCCAAAATGCTTTCTTTTACAGGCATTGCAAAATGGAACAGTGGAAGATTGTCCAGTTCCCTTTTTCTTGAAATTGTTACGGTTACCCATACGGAATCCCTGGGTAATCTTTTGGGCCACTTCCCTCTTTCTATTTTCTTCTCGCGTACGCACTAGTCCGTCCGTTAGGGTGTTAGCTAATTCCACAGCATCGTCAATAGTGCGAGGTCTCGCAGCCTTGACGATATCACGGATTTCGCCAATCAGCCCCCAAATATAGCGAGAAATAAGTACCGGTTCTGGCGAAGCCAGGGTTGGTACCACTCTAGCATATTCGAAGAATGTCGAAGTATATCCTCGACAATCAACATCCACCATCCGGTGGTTCAGGAATTTATTTGCCATCTGTTCCTTTTCATATTCGGGACAGAATTTTCTTTCCACCAGTAGCTTAAATTCCTCCCAACTCATGGCATAGGCCACATCGCTTCCTTTGGCTTGAAGTACCGTATTCCACCATTCTAGCGCCCCTTCTTTAAAAAGATGCGACGTGTACATGACTTTGTCTTCCTCAGCACCTTTACTTATTTTAATTACCGCCTCGGTTTTCTCTAACCAACGCAGTGCAGCAGTCGCCCCTTCCTTGCCTGCAAATTCAACTGGTTTGCAGGCAAGAAACTCCTTGTAAGTGCAACCAGGCGTTGCAGCTTTCATTTTCTTAAGGAGTAGAGCTTGCATTCCATCGTTGTCGTTATTAATATGGTTGCCTCCTCCGTTTACACTATTACTGAAATTGTCACCGTGTGTACGTTTGCTAGGAATAATTTATTGAGGTTCAATTGGATTTCGGGCAGCAGCAAGAATTGCTGGAATAGCATTGGCAATTCCTTGAGCAACGATATTCTCGATATCTTGCCTATTCAGAAATTGATCTTCATTTTTTTGCTCAGAATGATTAACTTCATTAACGGGTTCATTACTAGCGTGTTCCATCTGGTAATTAATTTATATAAGTAATTAGCAGAAAATAATTAATAATCAAACATAACAAAACAATTGCACATAATTACGTTTAACAAGTATAGCCAAAATTATCGATTTTTTCGACGTTCGATATTTTATATATTATAATAGGCATCCGTACACACTGGTTATCTTACAAAAGTTTTATTTTTAAGTTATTTCATACGATTATATTTTGATTATTATATTATTATTAAACACATGCTTCCACCATCACATGCTATCCCATCAGCTGACATTTTCAGTAACGACGTTCCCTCTCGTCGTAGTTCCAGGAGATCTGTTCTCCCACCTCTCGGATTCGATTTCCTGCATCCATCAGCTCCTCGCCAAAATGGCGGAGCTCGGCCAAGTTCTCATTGCTCATTAGTGGGTTTGGTGCATGCTCGGGGTCAAACTGAGGGAGAAAAGTATAAGGGTTGTTTAAAAAATTCTGGAATTTCCAATCGTTGGTCTACCATTCTTCCATTTCTCCTAAAGGTCTGGTATTGACAAGGGGATCTGGGATGGCTGGTTCCAAGTTTACTGGAAGCTAGGTTTCGGCAGGATAAGTGAAAAGGTTTTCATTAACAGGCTTGAGGATATACCAACTTGCTAGTATGCAATCTAGCTCTTCCTGCAATGGCATTTCCTTGGCTTGCTTGGAGCTTTCTCCAATCTCTATTCCTTTTCCTTTATTCATTGAGTCTTCTGTCTTGGCAACTTTCCGAGTTACTGGTTTCTTCTGCGCACACGTCTCTAACCCATGATTTTTCTTCTTTGCTTTGGCTTGGGTTTCTCCGTAGACTGGGCTTGAAATTCCATGGGTTCCTCAATGTCAGCACAATAACCAGTAAAGTCTTTGGAAACTTCCACATTAACAGAATAGAGATTGAGATTCTGAAGGGCTTCAGATAATTCATTCATGCTGTTTAGCAGATATGAAGAAACACACAAAATTCTAGGTTAAAATTTTGTAAATTGAATAATCACAGAAAGAAATCTAATATTTATACAAATAGATTGATTAAAACAAAATATTACGATTTATATATATATATATTACAAAATACATTTGAAATTTAAAATATACTAGGGGATAATTTATTTTAGTCTATCTTTTCTTACTAAGTTATTTATTTAATGGGCAAAGTTTCTGGCGTATAGATGATATGGGTGCTGGTACTAGTTTGGCGATTCAACTAGAGGTTAGCATTTACTGCTGTAGTAGCTAACATATAGAGATCTGCCCATTGTTCGTCTAATTGATCTTCCCATGGTGGGTTATTGCCTATATCCTGAGTTTCCTTATTACTCATCACTCCTTTTGGTTGTGACTTCTTTATTTTCTCTTGACTTTTTCTAATAATCCAACTTCTTTTATTAGGGGTAAGTGGTTTCTCAAACTGTGCCTTACAGACAAATATTCCTTCCTCAGTATCTGCTGAGTATTTTGAGGAATTTGATTGAGATGAAGTTCCCTTATCTTTTGGTGAACTATCTAATTGACGATAGATGTCCGAAAGTCTTTGCTTACCCATACTGCAACTAACAAGTAGTCAGTTAATAAAACACGTAATCACAAGATGGTAATTAGGAAAATTTAAGTATTTCTAAATACTTAATTGGCTTAAATCAGTGGCTCTGATACCACCTTTTCCTGTCACTGCCCCTGCCCTAGTTTGACCCGGTCCAGGAGCCGCGGGACAGGAACCCGTGGTAATTATTAATTGAGTTGACAGCGGAAGATTTTACAGGATCTTTTTAAAACTTGAAATGCCCGATTATTTTATTTCATAATTCGGGATAAACACCCGTAATTTACAATAGAGGAATTTCACAAGGAAATTCCCTGATTTACAAAACATGTTTATTTATTTAATTGAGCCACTCCTTCAAGCTTTGTTAGTGCTCCGTAGCACTTTTCCTTGGTTCACAGTAGTCACCTGAAACATGTTTTGAAAATATTTTATCAGCGGGGAAATACTGGCGAGTCACTCAATTTTAATAAAATGACACATAGTTATAAATTACAGCATAAGAGCGATTACAATGGCTTCTATCTTATTTTTATATGGCGTCATGTCACCTCCTGGTGACGATGGCCATACCACTATTGGGTCTTTCCCCAAGTAGTGATGATTATCACTGTTAGGATTTATTAGCCTAACTGTGAGAAATTAGTAATGTGCACAATACCCCACTAGCCAGTGATTCAAGATAACCACGACTTAATCCCTGTAATTATAACTTTTGAAAATGATTGAGTATTGTAAAACATTATTGATAAAAAGAGAATTACTCACATTTCAGATTTAAACGGGCAGAGTTTAGCCTACTGATTAGCCTTGTAACCTAATTTAAATAACAATGCACACGAACTATGTCAGTAACTAATACAGCATTTACGATAACTCACGAGATTAAAACTCTCACAACGAATGACAAAGTGAAATACTTAAACATCCATCGAATTCACGACGAATGACAAAGTATGGCCCTAATGCGGGCAGCACTTAAACATCCATTGGATAGTTTCAATCGATCGGACATTGAATCGTAGCAGCGATCGAGTTAATACCCTGTATCGTAGCAGCGCCTCACTACCTTAATTTTCGAAATTGAGCAGTAGCACTTCGTTTTTGAAAGTTGTTTTCGACACAGATGAACAGGCCATGATCCAAGCAATTTATAGCTGAAATATGGGTTTTACGCGGCCCGCGTAAACCCATGCTTAACACTTACGCGGCCCGCGAGGGCCTCCTAATAGTAGACTAGGGGTAGCGTGTCACACCTAGGCTTGCCACGTGTGTGACACATGGCCCTGAACGCTTATCCGATCAAACATAATTTGACGCGGCCCGCGTAAGGGTCTGCCTATCCTTTATGCGGCCCGCCTGAGAACCAGAAATCTTGTTTTCTTTGTTTTTCATGCCCATTAGGGTTTCAGGGGTCCGGGTTTTTTCTTACGGGTCGTTTTGGGACAATTTTGAAGGTCCTTACATCCAACATGAAGGGATGATTAAGACGCATGAGATGCTCCAGGAGTTGTATGCCAAAGAAAATCTAGAGCCAAAGTACAGAGGAGAAGATCTCTTCAATTTCAAAAAGTTCAAAGAAGAAGAAAAAAACGCAAAGTTACAGAAGCTGAAAAGAAAAAGAAAAGGCTCGAGTCTGCGGTAGATGTATATGTAGAAAGAGACAGAGAAGAAGAGGAGGTGGAAAGGTTTGAGATGCCTGTTAGATTTGTTGAATGGGGACTTGAGGATGAAGTGATGTATGAAACCTATGGAGGTGAAGAAGTGGCTCCCCAACACCCGGAATGGCTCAAGAAGGAGCGGGAAAAACTGCCCGACTTCTACCAAGTTGTCACGATTGAAACGAATGAAGTGACTGACAAAATTATTGGGTGGAAGTATTGTAATTTTAAAGGGATGTTTATAGTCAAACGAAGGGGCGATGTAATTCAACATTTTTGCACGTGTCTTGATATGCAATTGTTACCAACGTGGGATGCTCGTGAGCTGGGCAAGCTTGAAATGATAAATCCAACGAAAAGTAGTATCGAAGCAGACTTTGAAAGACTTATCTTGCACAAATGCATTAGAGGATTTATTGTGTTCAATCCCAATCGTCCAAGAAGAAGAGTGTCGAAGACGACCAAAGATCCAATCACCGGCAAAGGCAATGTGACATGGGTGATAGACCCAGCAAAGGTAGTAACCAGGGTGAAGATTCCTCCAGAACAACCAGCCATGCTCACCAACTTCAAGAAATGGTTCTACAATGGAAAACCAGTGAAGCAGTAATCAGATCAAACGATAATGAAGACATCAGAGTTTTTGATCCGATGGACGTGTTTATGTTCTGCCTGTCTGACTTGAACATCCATTACGGGCACAAGATACATGTGGGAGCAGGAAATGAATATTTGTAAGAAGGAATGTTGTTCCAACGTGTCGTAGAGAAAGCAAAAGACAGAAAGAAGGAAATGATGGAGATCTTGGTTCGAATAGAAAAACAAAAGGAGCAAGATGAAGCTAAAAAGAAGAAAGAAGCTGAAAAGTCATCCAAACAACAGACGTCTGCTACACAAGACAAAGATCCTTCATCAGAATCTGACGTGTAAGTAATACCACCTCCGACTTCATCCACAAATAAAGTCACTATTGAGGACCCACCAACAACCAGTGAAGCTGCTACTCATCAACCAACACCACCAAAGAATGCTGAAGAAGCAACCGCCAGCCCGAAAGCTCAAGACAAAAAATGAAGACTCTCAAAGTACGCAATGGTCTAGGGGGTATTGTTAGACTGTTTTGAGACCGTTGGTACTTGAGTTTTATAGTTTAGAGTTGTTTGTAATAGTTAGACAAAACTCGAGGGGCCAAAACTGAACATTTTCTAAACTTAACTATCGGTGGAGGCGTAATTGTATTCCTAGCGTAATTGTTAATTATGCTGGGTAGTCAGTTTATATATATATATATATATATATATATATATGTGTGTGTGTGTGTGTGGGACCGCTAAAATGAAAACCTCCTCGAGTTGTAAGAACCATGAGAACTTTTTGATTCGGGGCGAGTTGGACCAAAAAAAATTTTCATAAACGTAGATGCTTGTATTATAAACACATTTGTAAAAAAAATTCAAAAAAAAATGTCGTGTGTGTAGTTTTGAGCACCACAAGTTTGTGTTTACGGGTACCGTAAATTTTAAACAAAATTTACGGTTCCCGTAAACACAAAAAATTTACGGTACCCGTAAACACAAACTTGTGGTGCTTAAAACTACACCCACGACATTTTTTTAAAAATTTTCTTTTTACAAATGTGTTTATAATACACGCATCTATGTTTATGAAAAAAAAATTTGGTCCAACTCGCCCCGTACGGTGTAGTTCTCATGGTTCTTACAACTCGAGGTGGTTTTCATTTTAGCGGTCCCCTATATATATATATATATCGATCACCACTCCTTAGGTTTCCAAGTTTCTTGGACTAAGGTGGTTTTGTGTTTATCATTGTGTAATCTTCTGATTCTTGTGCTTTAATCCAATATCCAGGCTGTTTGATTGTTATCATCATTATAGGATTACTAATCAACCTTGGTTGATTCTTCTGTTATCAAGATTCTTCATCTCATTCTTAGTTTTTCTTGGTTTTCTTACTTTTATCACTCAAACACCCAATCAATAGGTGTTTGTGTGTGTGTCAATCATTATCACTATGATCCAAAGCTGATTTAGGACTCACAGTTGAGCAACCGGAAGGTTACAAGAAGCTGAGGCACGAACACAAGATTTACAAGTTGGTAAAAGCTCTCCATGGTTTATGCTAAGCCCCAAGATCTTGGAACGCAAAGCTGGATAAGATCTTAAAGAATGTGAAAATCACCCGATGTTCACAAGAACAAGCTGTAAACAAACGAAGTACATCGAAATCCTTGTTGATAATATGTGTCTACGTTATGATATGATAGTAACGGGAAACAAGACTAGCGAGATTCTCGAGTTCAAGCAACAAATGTCAAAGGCATTCGAAATGAGTGACCTTAGTTTATTAACTTACTATTTGGGTACAGAAATATACCAAAGGCCGAAGGGGATTAGTCTCAAACAAGAGGGTTATGTAATGAAATTACTCAACGAGGCAAGCATGCAAGACTGTAACTTAACGCACTGTCCTCTTGATCCAATCTTGAAAATTACAAAGGATGCTAATGGTCAAACTATGGACGCTAAAGATTATAGAAGACGAGTTGGTTGCTTGAGGTATTTACTTCACACTCTACCGGGTGCCGCTTTTTCGGTCAGAGTTGTGAGCCATTATATGAAGTTGCTTGTGGTATACACTATGATCGAGTGTAACGCCCCAAAATCTGAATGTTAATATGTGTCGTGTGTTCCGATATGACACGTCATGAAATAAATAACTAGGCTATTTAACCTAGTTAAGGGTATGGTCAAAAGAATTAAAAGAGGAAGGTAATGTCAGTTATGTTTTAAAGACAAAACCCGAGGGGCTAAAGTGGAACTAACGAAAGTTGGGTTATTAAAAAGAAAAAGAACACACACACAAACACACACTTCGTGTGTGTTCTGGATAGATCGATCAGGGGCTCTCAAGAGCCCCAAAACCCTAGTTCTTCAAAAGCTTCAATTTGAAGAATGAATCAAGGCCCAAATCCATAACCGAGTATGGATTAACGATCACCTTCTCAATGGGATCCTAAGGTATGTTTTAAAAGTTAGATTGGTGATCTTTCACGAAGTGGGTTATGATGTAAGTTGCGAAATTGCATGAAATTGGTAATGGGTATGTGTTAGAATCATCTTATATAACATGGATTATGCATGGTTTAGGTTAATTTGATGTTTAATGGTGAAACCCATTTCTAGTAGTAATGTTATGAAGATGATGATGTTGCATGTGTTAAATCAAGTATGGTTTTGATGTATATGAAGTTGAATATTGTGGATTATTGTTAATGATCTTGATTTAGGTGAAAGATTATGCGAGGTTGGTGGGAATTTGATGATCTTGATATGAACTAGTAAGAAGATGCAAAGAATGCTTGTACTTTATGCTTTGAAAGTAGTATGCACACCAAGTGTATGATAAAATGTCTAAGTGAAGTTAAGATGTGAGATTTTAGGAAGTGGCTTGACATATATGAATGACGTATGATAATGATGTAATTAGTGGTATACGAACTTAAAGAGTGTGCTTTAGATGGAACTAGTACAAGAATTCGGGTTGAATGTATGTGTTGTCAAGGTTATGCATTAGAGGCTTGTACACTATGCTTGAATGGGCGATGCTCGCCATGTGTTCCTATCGATCACTTAATTGCGATTAAGAAGTGAATGTATATTAAATGTATAACATATGACCACACTAGTAAAGGGTGATGTTATGAATTACGTTAAGTTGTCTAACTTAGCTATGTGATTGTCAAATGTAGAATCATGAAAGCATAAGTATGTGTATATTGTGTATGTGAATAGGAGATCATGTAGTTGTTTGTGTCATACAACATTATGTACGAAATGAATATCATGTCATTAACATGGTCTACTATATCAACATGAATGCGTGCTCGTAAGTTGGGAATTTGTATGCTAAAAGGTTGACTTCTGAAAGTCAACCGAGAATTTATAACATGGTTATGCATTTGACACAAATATAAGAATCGAGAGGTCATGGTTTACGTGTTAGACCAATTATGTGTTATGTGTGATAACGAATTTGGATTTCGAAGATATTGAACTATGTGGTTGACGAGTCATGTCGTATGCGTGTTAGTGAAAGTCAAATAGATAAAAGTTGGAAAATGTGTGTTAAGGTGAATAAGCATGAATACTAACATAATCATGGCATGACGGCATGAAAGAATAGGAACCACACGAGCACGGACCAAGCATGGAAGGCTAACGGGTCAAGATGAGGCAAGGAAGAGGTTACGAACACGGATGCACAAGGTAAGTGATTTCTGCAATCACTTCTTATGTTTGATTAAGTTATAAGACGTTTTAATTAACTAAGCATGATGGTTGAAGTCAATTATGTGTCGTAGTCTTTCGTCGTAAAGGATGGGATTAAAGTTGACCAAAACGCCCTTGATGGGTATTTTGGGCAAATGATCTTAATAAGTGGTTTAAGAACAAGTTATACGATTAGTTTAATGTTTTGGACAAGTATGGAAATGGGAAGTATGGTTTTGTTGTCATAAACCGTTTAATGCGCAAAATACCCATAATGGGTCAAATATTTAGAAAATGATAATAAGCCGATAGGGCGTAAGATAAGAATTTCATTAATCCGGATGTGGGATTTTAAGTTCATATGATAAATTGTGAATTTACAAGTATGTGGGAAGAAACGGGAGGTTAAACGGGTATACGGGTTGAAAGTTATGCAAGTTTTAGCGCGTTCGGACGTTAAAACGGATCTGCAGGCAAGAATCCCACCTTAGGTTCCATTTAGGAACCTTAAAGCGGACCCCAGGCAAGAATCCCACCTTAGGTTCTATTTAGGAACCTTAAAGCGGGATCCCATACCCCAGGCAAGAATCCCACCTTAGGTTCCATTTAGGAACCTTAAAGCGGGATCCCGTACCCCAGGTAAGAATTATTAATTTTATTCTCATTGGCAATCGCCCAATGATGTAGGAAAGGTTTGTATGCATGTAGATGTGTATGTATGTATGTGTAAAGATATGTACGAGGGTATGTATGTATGCAATGATGTGGGAAAGGTTTGTATGCATGTAGATGTGTATGTATGTATGTGTAAAGATATGTACGAGGGTATGTATGTATGCAATGATGTGGGAAAGGTTTGTATGCATGTAGATGTGTATGTATGTATGTGTGAAGATATGTACGAGGGTATGTATGTATGCAATGATGTGGGAAAGGTTTGTATGCATGTAGATGTGTATGTATGTATGTGTAAAGATATGTACGAGGGTATGTATGTATGCAAAGATGTGGGAAAGGTTTGTATGCTTGTAGATGTGTATGTATGTATGTGTAAAGATATGTACGAGGGTATGTATGTGTGTAATGATGTAGGAAAGGTTTGTATGTATGTAGATGTGTATGTATGTATGTATAAAGGCATGTATGAGTGTATGCACGTATGTAAAGTTGTAGGGAAAATATGTACGTATGTAGATATGTATGTGAGTACGTATGTAAGCATGATTTAGAGACGATGAGGGTTAACGTTATTAATGGTGTGCCTCGAGAATGAAAAGTAATGCAGGTACATTATTGAAGCCTCACCAGGAAATGGAATGCAGATGGAACGCTTAAAGCTTAGTAGATGACGAAGGGTGAAGTGTACGCGAATGAACTTTGTTTCTTTAATGTATGCTAATGATATGAATGTATGTGGTGAATGCAGGTTGTACGGATAATGAGGGATTATCACAAGGATTAGGAATTGAAGACCGAGTCACCAGAGAGATTGTACGGGGACGTTGAATGCAAAATGTAGTAAACGTAAGCTATGTTTTAATTAGTAAATAAGAGGATGACGGATTTATGAATAAGAATTATGTTAAAGTTAAATTTTAAATAAGTTGAGGTATTTATAATGAAAGAAATTTTATGGTTCGTGTTTCCGCTGCGACTTTTGCCATGTAGTATTTAGGGTGTAACAAGTTGGTATCAGAGCCCTGGTTTGAGAGAATCAAGTGTAAGAAAGTAAGTGCTTGAACTCAAACCTGTGTGCTCTTGTGATAAGAAACCCGTACAATCCAAGACTCGGTCAAGATCCAAAGGTAAAAGAGAATGAAAGTATGTACTTATGTATACGTATAAAGAAACTGACGGTTTTGAATGTGCAAGGTAAGCATAAGTGTTGGAAGAGGATGATCCGTGAATGCAGTTTAGGATGAATACTAAGGCAGGCAAAGAGGTAATAAGATATAAATAGGCAAATGAGCCCAGGTACGTAAATGTAATACGTGGGTGTAAGTAATGGTAAAATTAATTAAGGGAAGGAAAAATGTTAAAATGAAAGACAATGATCGTATAGTAATGAAGTACTGGAAGTAATACACGCGCCGAAACCTAAGTTTACGGACATAAGGTGACAATTACATGAAGGCACGAAACTACTATGTGGATTGTGTACCTGGCCAGTACACGAGAAACGTAGGACGTTCGTGAGAACATGATAATGGTTACAGGTATGTCCGGTAGAGTTAGGTAACAGGTGGGCGTGTGGGTGAAATGGGAAGTAAGACTCTCGGGAAATTGAGAGTACTATGAAAGTATGAAAAACATGCCTGATAAGAATGAAGAATGTGGAATCCGTAATTAGGTACGGATCAATAAGATATGAATGATATGTTTGAATCCGTGAGACGGATTCAAGGATGAAAGTTATGAATGTTATGTTTGAATCCGTGACACGGATTCAAGGATGAAAGGCATGAATGTTATGTTTGAATCCGTGAGATGGATTCAAGGATGAAAGGCATGAATGTTATGTTTGAATCCGTGAGATGGATTCAAGGATGAAAGGCATGAATGTTATGTTTGAATCTGTGAGATGGATTCAAGGATGAAAGGCATGAATGATATGTTTGGATCCGTGAGACGGATTCAAGGATGAAAGACATGAATGTAATGTTTGAATCCGTAAGGCGGATTCAATGAATGAAAAAGTATGAATGATGCATCTGGATCCGTGAGACGGATTCAAAAATATAAAAAGATGAAATTAATCTGCTCAAGAAGATGTTGACGGTTTGACCATGATTGAGTCGAACGGGTCATAGAAGTAAGTATAAAGTAAAAAGTGATAGTATAATAGACGAAGTTTTGTATAAGATACATGTAAGATATGTGAGTAATTGACTCTTAGAAGTCAGAATGATGACGGGCTGTGACCCGGACAATAACTTGAGTATGGGCGGGAATGGTAAGCTTAGTAAGAAATATTGAAACGATGTAATAAGGTCTTCGCAAGTAAGCATGAGTGGAAGGAAGTACGAACGTGTACTTCAGTTGGCGAAATGATAAATTGAATGAAAGGATTGTATGTAAGAAATAGAATGTGTGGCACGTTATGGCAGGCACGTAGGAAATTGTAGAAGAGTTATAGGTGGGTAATCACCTAGTGTAATGAATGTTTGAATGACATATGTTAACCGCCGATGTTGTTGATGATAATGTTAGAACTATTGATGTGATGAAACCAATCGTGTTGATGAAAGGACGTGCACGAGCGGAAGCTCATTACACGAAGGAATGAAAGCTGGCCTATACGGTTAGTACTCGAGGAGAAGATGATCGATCTGGGTTGCGGATCGTGGTTTGGGAAATGAAAAAGAGGTTAGTAAAATGTTTAACTCATGATTGGAGAGATATGAACTATTTATACACGTGAATTAAGTAATGCATGAAGCGAAAGCAATAGTAATGTGAAACGAACGAAATGATTTAAAGATAATATAAAGGTATGCAAGGTATACGTAACTGTAGAAAACGTAGAGTAAGGTTAACGTTATAGTTAAGCACGTAGGTGTGACTATGAAATGGTAAGTTTTGTGGTGGTAACAAAACAAAAGTTAAAAGTTATACAGAGTATGTAGAGAATGTAAATTTTTAGAGGTGAGATGGAGATATTAGATCCATTAAGAATGGATCATATTAAAGGACGGAAGAGTATGTGTATTGACCAGTTATTGACAGGTCAAGTAAATGAAAATGCAAATGAAATAGGAAAGAATGATCAGGAAAGTATGGGCTAGTGGTCGTATGGATGGACTAGAAGAAAAGATGATGTGTGTTCGATGAAAGTGAGAAAGGTTTCGGGGACGAAACCTTGTTTAACGGTGGTAGACTTGTAACGCCCCAAAATCTGAATGTTAATATGTGTCGTGTGTTCCGATATGACACGTCATGAAATAAATAACTAGGCTATTTAACCTAGTTAAGGGTATGGTCAAAAGAATTAAAAGAGGAAGGTAATGTCAGTTATGTTTTAAAGACAAAACCCGAGGGGCTAAAGTGGAACTAACGAAAGTTGGGTTATTAAAAAGAAAAAGAACACACACACAAACACACACTTCGTGTGTGTTCTGGATAGATCGATCAGGGGCTCTCAAGAGCCCCAAAACCCTAGTTCTTCAAAAGCTTCAATTTGAAGAATGAATCAAGGCCCAAATCCATAACCGAGTATGGATTAACGATCACCTTCTCAATGGGATCCTAAGGTATGTTTTAAAAGTTAGATTGGTGATCTTTCACGAAGTGGGTTATGATGTAAGTTGCGAAATTGCATGAAATTGGTAATGGGTATGTGTTAGAATCATCTTATATAACATGGATTATGCATGGTTTAGGTTAATTTGATGTTTAATGGTGAAACCCATTTCTAGTAGTAATGTTATGAAGATGATGATGTTGCATGTGTTAAATCAAGTATGGTTTTGATGTATATGAAGTTGAATATTGTGGATTATTGTTAATGATCTTGATTTAGGTGAAAGATTATGCGAGGTTGGTGGGAATTTGATGATCTTGATATGAACTAGTAAGAAGATGCAAAGAATGCTTGTACTTTATGCTTTGAAAGTAGTATGCACACCAAGTGTATGATAAAATGTCTAAGTGAAGTTAAGATGTGAGATTTTAGGAAGTGGCTTGACATATATGAATGACGTATGATAATGATGTAATTAGTGGTATACGAACTTAAAGAGTGTGCTTTAGATGGAACTAGTACAAGAATTCGGGTTGAATGTATGTGTTGTCAAGGTTATGCATTAGAGGCTTGTACACTATGCTTGAATGGGCGATGCTCGCCATGTGTTCCTATCGATCACTTAATTGCGATTAAGAAGTGAATGTATATTAAATGTATAACATATGACCACACTAGTAAAGGGTGATGTTATGAATTACGTTAAGTTGTCTAACTTAGCTATGTGATTGTCAAATGTAGAATCATGAAAGCATAAGTATGTGTATATTGTGTATGTGAATAGGAGATCATGTAGTTGTTTGTGTCATACAACATTATGTACGAAATGAATATCATGTCATTAACATGGTCTACTATATCAACATGAATGCGTGCTCGTAAGTTGGGAATTTGTATGCTAAAAGGTTGACTTCTGAAAGTCAACCGAGAATTTATAACATGGTTATGCATTTGACACAAATATAAGAATCGAGAGGTCATGGTTTACGTGTTAGACCAATTATGTGTTATGTGTGATAACGAATTTGGATTTCGAAGATATTGAACTATGTGGTTGACGAGTCATGTCGTATGCGTGTTAGTGAAAGTCAAATAGATAAAAGTTGGAAAATGTGTGTTAAGGTGAATAAGCATGAATACTAACATAATCATGGCATGACGGCATGAAAGAATAGGAACCACACGAGCACGGACCAAGCATGGAAGGCTAACGGGTCAAGATGAGGCAAGGAAGAGGTTACGAACACGGATGCACAAGGTAAGTGATTTCTGCAATCACTTCTTATGTTTGATTAAGTTATAAGACGTTTTAATTAACTAAGCATGATGGTTGAAGTCAATTATGTGTCGTAGTCTTTCGTCGTAAAGGATGGGATTAAAGTTGACCAAAACGCCCTTGATGGGTATTTTGGGCAAATGATCTTAATAAGTGGTTTAAGAACAAGTTATACGATTAGTTTAATGTTTTGGACAAGTATGGAAATGGGAAGTATGGTTTTGTTGTCATAAACCGTTTAATGCGCAAAATACCCATAATGGGTCAAATATTTAGAAAATGATAATAAGCCGATAGGGCGTAAGATAAGAATTTCATTAATCCGGATGTGGGATTTTAAGTTCATATGATAAATTGTGAATTTACAAGTATGTGGGAAGAAACGGGAGGTTAAACGGGTATACGGGTTGAAAGTTATGCAAGTTTTAGCGCGTTCGGACGTTAAAACGGATCTGCAGGCAAGAATCCCACCTTAGGTTCCATTTAGGAACCTTAAAGCGGACCCCAGGCAAGAATCCCACCTTAGGTTCTATTTAGGAACCTTAAAGCGGGATCCCATACCCCAGGCAAGAATCCCACCTTAGGTTCCATTTAGGAACCTTAAAGCGGGATCCCGTACCCCAGGTAAGAATTATTAATTTTATTCTCATTGGCAATCGCCCAATGATGTAGGAAAGGTTTGTATGCATGTAGATGTGTATGTATGTATGTGTAAAGATATGTACGAGGGTATGTATGTATGCAATGATGTGGGAAAGGTTTGTATGCATGTAGATGTGTATGTATGTATGTGTAAAGATATGTACGAGGGTATGTATGTATGCAATGATGTGGGAAAGGTTTGTATGCATGTAGATGTGTATGTATGTATGTGTGAAGATATGTACGAGGGTATGTATGTATGCAATGATGTGGGAAAGGTTTGTATGCATGTAGATGTGTATGTATGTATGTGTAAAGATATGTACGAGGGTATGTATGTATGCAAAGATGTGGGAAAGGTTTGTATGCTTGTAGATGTGTATGTATGTATGTGTAAAGATATGTACGAGGGTATGTATGTGTGTAATGATGTAGGAAAGGTTTGTATGTATGTAGATGTGTATGTATGTATGTATAAAGGCATGTATGAGTGTATGCACGTATGTAAAGTTGTAGGGAAAATATGTACGTATGTAGATATGTATGTGAGTACGTATGTAAGCATGATTTAGAGACGATGAGGGTTAACGTTATTAATGGTGTGCCTCGAGAATGAAAAGTAATGCAGGTACATTATTGAAGCCTCACCAGGAAATGGAATGCAGATGGAACGCTTAAAGCTTAGTAGATGACGAAGGGTGAAGTGTACGCGAATGAACTTTGTTTCTTTAATGTATGCTAATGATATGAATGTATGTGGTGAATGCAGGTTGTACGGATAATGAGGGATTATCACAAGGATTAGGAATTGAAGACCGAGTCACCAGAGAGATTGTACGGGGACGTTGAATGCAAAATGTAGTAAACGTAAGCTATGTTTTAATTAGTAAATAAGAGGATGACGGATTTATGAATAAGAATTATGTTAAAGTTAAATTTTAAATAAGTTGAGGTATTTATAATGAAAGAAATTTTATGGTTCGTGTTTCCGCTGCGACTTTTGCCATGTAGTATTTAGGGTGTAACATCGAGGTTGAGATTTAGCAATAAAGGGTTTCAGTGATAGTAGCCACAATATCGATCGTGATGTGGTCGAAATATGACTGGTCATATGTTTTATATTGGAGGTGTACCAGTTACTTGGTGACTGACACACCCCAACTAATGGTGGAAACATCTGAGAGAGACGAAAACGAGATTGCTCGAGACTTCATAACACTAATGTGACAATATTTACTCAAAACCGATTTCATTTCATTGTAAATAATTCAAGTTATAACCATTTTAAATTCAAAGTACAACATTTGAAAGACAAAGTACAACATTGTTCAAGAAACAATACAACATAATTCAACAACAATACAACAACATAATCTAGTATCTAAGTGTGTATCTAAGCAATTCTACTAGATTCCATGAGCATCAATGACATCAACCTGCAATATGTTCTAAAGTATAGTTTAATACACAATGTATTGGCTAGTAAACAAGTTTAATAATAGCATAAATATAGAAACGGTTTAAACAAACCCACATGGCAAAAATAGTTAACAAGAATAATGTAAACCTGACATGTAAGTCAATCCTCTGATTACCGCATGTTTTAAAGACTTAACATAACCATAAGACTATGGGCGTTGTGTTACTCGTATAGCGTTATACATGTTAAGGGGAGGCTCGTACGAAGTTAATAACAAGTAAATCACATAAGAATGCTCCAAGAATACAAATCAAGTATCACGTATTTAAGCATGCATGATTGGATTGTTTGTGTTTGCATAAAGTATAAGTGTGAATGTGTAATTTGATAATGTAAAGAAATTGCACCCAAAAGTGTAAAACGTAAAGAGGGCGTTCGACTATACTCACGGTTTTGCAAGGCTTTCCTTTGTTATTCCCGCAAGTTGAAGAGTTGGAGGTTGGAACACTGAGGTCACCCTACATGGGGTAAATGAAGGTGTGTGATTATTCGGAATTTTGATGAAGGATTCGGATTGGAATTTAAATTACAAAAAGTATGTATTCATAAAATATATCTTGTCTAAGTACTCGTTTGACACTAAGTTTGTATGTGATTTCATGGGTCCTAGTTTGCCTATTAGAATCGAAAACGAGAAACTTAGAACATTAGATAAAGTAACCTAAGTTCATGACACATAATCATAAACTGATTAGTATCATGAGTTCGGCTATGTGTGTGTGTGTGTCTCTCTCTCTCTCTCTCTCTCTATATATATATATATATATATATATATATATATATATATATTATAGTAATCCTAAAAATAAGTCCATCAAGAGTATCATAGATGTCATATAAGTCAAGCATGGAGGTAAGATTAACCTCATTGTATGAATTCACCAATGTACAAATAATCACAAGGATGATTCGGATGGTCACGAATGAAAAGGAAATATACAACTATCTAACAATAAATCAAGTAACCAAGTAAGATCAACCCGGGTGTGCCGTCTCAACATGGAAGGAATGAACCAAGTGTTGGGGGCTGGACGGGGTTGTGTTACTTTAGGACTAGTAAGCTACTTGGAATAGCAAGATAAAACATCAACTGAGGTGTTGAACAAGTTAGGATAGTCATGGCTTCCAAGGTTCACACTTTCATCAAACACAAGTCTTTCCATATGAACTATGGTAGACTTGGATGATTTCAACACTTGTGGGTTGTCTTAAACCCTATCAAAACAGAAAGTTTAGAGGGTGTTTACACCTCTAAACTCATAAGAATTAACCATACACAAGCTCACTAACCATATACTTGATTAGATGCAAGGTAGGTATAAGATTGCACAAGAAATCATAAGTTTTATAAAAGTTAACAAGATAATCTTACAAAACAGAAAGTTTGGACCTCAAAAAGGTGATGTTCCACCTTAGTTTACCATGGTAAACTTGTGGATACACTCCTAGAGGTGTTCCAAGCCTTGAAATGAAAGAAAAGATGAAGAAAGTGCTTACTTTTGCACTTAGAATAATCTGCCTTTTTTTATATTTGCAACTGATTTGAGAGAGATTTGAGAGTATAGATGGGTTGGGAAAGTGAAAATGAGTGATAGGAAGCTTGCTTTTATAGTGGTTGGTTAGGGTTAGAGTTTTAATGGAGTTTAAAGGTGATTGGGTGAGCTTGGAGGTGGAAAAGTTGGCCCACCCGCAGCCAAGAAACAACATTCTATGGATTACCACCCTTGGCGGCACGCGAAAAGAAGAAGGGTAGGGCCTCGCGTAGCACGGCGCTATCTAGGATCCGAAAACGTTGATTTCTTTCACTTTGGCCCCTAAACTTTGATATTATTATTATTTCATGCCATAACTTCCACTTTTAGTATGTTTCTAAGTATGTAACATGTATGCAACCATAATTTGAGTATCGTGAATGTATGTATAAGTATTGCACGTATATTTAGTATCAAAGTATGTATTTAAATGACTGATTGCATGTATAACAAATAAGTATAAAGAACGAATTTCATTATTATCAATTCTCGGATTACAAAGCTGGAAATGAAATACGATTACAAAGAGAATAAAAGTTTCTAAAAATAGAAATACAGACAAACTTTCTAAATACGGAAAGTTCCAAAAAGTGAGGCGTTACATCAACCGTTGCACTTTCATCACCCGAGGCGTGGTTTATGGCAGCCCTCAGTGGCATGTCAAGCTTTATGGTTACGGGGGCTTGTAAGCGAGATCACCGGGAGAAAAGAATAAACCGTTTCTTTGTTGGTTGATAACAAGTCCATTATTTCCTTGATGAAAAATCCAGTTTTCCACGATCGAAGCATGCACATACACGCTCGGTATCATTTTATATGAGACTGTGTTGAGAAAAGGCAAGTGAAGATTGACTTTGTTAGTGGAGTGGAGCAATGGGCCGACATCCTTAACAAAGCTCTACCGAAATTCAATTTCAAGGAAATGCGGGAGCTCATTGGAGTGAAGGACCTTCCCAAATTGAGGTCATCAATTTGGGGGGTGAATGTTGGTGGCAATTGATTTTAGGCCCAAAGGACCAGGCCCATCCCGAGTTCTCTAAGGGGGCAGTGGTCCTAAGTGAGGATTAGGGTAAATTACTTGCTCGCTAAGTTGGGTAATTAGTATAAATACATTAGCCATGGTTATGGTCAATGTATCAGGAATGTTTATTGTATTAAGGATTTAAGCCTATTTTTTCTTAGTATAATAAAAAGGTGAGTTCTCTTAAATTGTGTTTGTTCTTTCTATTAATCTATTAACTTGAGTTTAAGTTTTGGATTCTTATGTGATTACATTATTGTTTTTCTTTTTTCTTTTTTTTTTCTTTTTTTTTTGTCTTTGTCTTTGGTTTGTTCCTTCTTAAAATTTGATTTATTTTGATTTATGTGCATCACTTGTGTGTTCTCAAGCTTCTATTTTATAAACACATAATGGTAGTTTCTATCATGGCTAAAATAGAAAATGTGATAAACTTAATTAGTTAGTGATCCACTATACTTGCATCCTAGTGAGTCTAGTTGTCTGATCAATGAGAACATTAAACTAAAAGGCACTAAGAACTACAATGTTTGGGCTAATGCAATGAAACTTGCCTTGCAAGCTAAAAATAAAATTGGTATAATATATGGAACTTGTAAATGTTCAACTAAAATTGAAACTTTTGGGGTGCAATAAGATTGATATATTTCAGTTGTGCTCACGCGATTCTCAATTATGTATGTGATGAGATATATGTGGGTCAAATCAATTCGACACTAGCATATGAGGTTTGGGATGATCTAAGAGAAACATGTCTTTAAAGCAATTATAAATTTTGTTAATTAATTTGTAAAATATTTTTTTTCGGTCATAAATTAAAATATATCGTTAGTCGTTACTCTTCCTTTTTTCACTATTATAATGAACATAGAGACTTAAGTAGACGTTTTTAAGTAAAAATAACGTAAGTTTATTTAGAACTTTCTTATAAATACATAAAATTTTATCAATTATGTCGGTGCCCACTCGATCATTAATATGTTATGCATTAGTTAGAATTCAATGCATATGTGATTATGAGATTTAAAAAGTTCTTTATAAATAATGAAAATTTTGACATGATTGAAATTCTGTTACTTAAGTAACAGTGGTATTTGAAATTTTACTTTTAATTGACATGATTGAAATTCTGTTACTTAAGTAACAGTGGTATTTGAAATTTTACTTTTAAATTTGAAAGTTTTGATATATTTATATCTGGTAGATGGAAATTGAAGATAATTTAAAAGAAATACTATAAATGAATGTGGTGGTGACAAGTGAAAAAATCCTAGGTGAATTCTCTGAGTTCATGAGACATTCAAATTATTTAATAGTATAGATAGGAAGACGTTAATATGTTGTATTACAAGTGACACCAAATGTATTCACCGGTGTGTGTGTATATAGACGCGAAGATATATTTAGAATTATGATAAAACCATAATGTGTTTACCATTCTTACACGGGTTATTAGAGTATATATGTGTGTATATATATATTCAGCCATTCGTCTTATTAATACATTACAGCAAGCACAATGTAGAGCGAAAGCAAGAACAAAGTAACACAGTAAATAATTCTCAAATAAAGTTGATAAAGATATGATTGAATAAAACAATTACATAATTAAGGCGCCCTTATAAAGTGATTATAAATTTGGCATGCTTCCCAGTATGTTTTTAATTTACAAATTAGCTAAAAAACTGAAAGTGACACTAACAAAAGATGTAAATTCAATAGATCGGTGAATAATGTGTTGAGGCTAAATTTTTTTTTTTTTTTTTTTTTTTTAATGTAACATACGATTGATATAAAGGTTTGAAGATTGTAAAATTTTGGGAAAATTTTTATTGGTGAAAACCAAACACTAATATGTGGAATTTGGATCTGATGCTCGGATCAAATCACCAAATATGATTCGGCTCTTCGACACCTTTACTTCCAATGGTAATGGTCCCATAATTCCACGAGTAATCTAAGTTATGTTTTTTTATAATTTTGTTATATTCAACAATATTTTCTCTGATAATGCCTGTCCATATAAGAATCTGATAATTCTTAGATTAGCTTCTTACAATTATCAAATATCATTACACAAAAAATATTCGCTAAGCATATTTAACGCAGATAAAGTGGTTTTAGTACATCTAAATAGTTCTCGTTGAACTCGCGATGATCATAAATAAACTGAATAAATAACTTGAACGTTCTCGTTGGTGATCATACATAAATTGAATAAATAACTTGAACAGTAGATAATTTTTTGCAATGTTTTTCTAATATTGTATGATACATATTTCTTTTATAAAAAAAAAAGAAAAAACAAACCAGGGTGTATTTTTTTTTTTTTTTTTGAAAGAAGGCGATTTTATAAAGGAGATTAGCGTTCTCCAATAACCACTCTATCAGCGTAAAAAGCATGTTTCAAGATTTCTTTTTAATTTGTGTAGAAATTAATGGGGACAAAAGTTCATGTCTAAAGTTAAAACTAATGTAAAGCACAACTTGTCTGGCTACTTATAGGACCTAAACCTTATTCAACCATTCAATTTTTTATTTTGGATACCTTTTTATGACACTTTTTCTCTTGATTTTAGGAACGGTCGGGTTCATGAATGATGACAAGTAAACTGTTATAAGGAACAGATATTTCTTTCAAACAATAGCATCCATTATTATTGTTAAAAAAAGTGAAGTATATTAAGGTAGTAATTTATGATATTAATTTAAAACAACGAAAATAAATTGTTTTTGGAATGCATGGCTTAACTCGTTTAAGAAGGTCATGTGTTATGCTCTAGTCTTGGGATGATTAGCGGGAGAGTGGACATCATCATTAGAAGAATGAGTACACCGTGCCCCCTCCCTCTTCCTGTTCAATCGTGTGGTGAGGAGCACCTCCACGTCCATCATTGATCCAAATTTTTAACGTTGCCCCCTTTTTTACCGTTTCCAGCGGCTAGAAAGATAAAAGTAAAAGATTAATAAAAAAAATAATTTTACCCTTGTTTAAACAACACAAGCACTTATTTTTATGTACAACTTCCCTCCAAATTCAACATCATGGATTATTCATCATCATCTAACGAAACCCACAATTTTTTTATCAATGCGATAATGGAGATTGCACAAATTATTTTGAATGAAGAAAATACGTCAAAACCTAACAATGTATTTACTTTTATTGAATTGTTGTTTTTTAGAATTGTTATATCTAATATTATGTTGATTTTTTTAAATAGTTGGATGTATGGTGTTTAAAACATTATGTTGTTTACTATATTATACTATTTTTTATATTTAATATTAAAGGTGCTTACGAACGAACAACTGGTGCTTAACTATTTTGGCGAAAACCCGTGTACATCAAGAATAATTAAAGCGTCGGTGTACAACTACTAATTCAATCTTGAGATTTAGTAAGAATAGCAGACAATATAGTAGTCAGAACTCTTCTTTTCTACGAACAAGTCAGTAATCGCACTATTGGGAGAACATGCGTCAAAGAAGGTCGTTTTTTTTTCCGTCCTTGCATTATTGTACTAATTTCTCCATGTACCTAAAAAGTCTTTATTTCACGCTGGAGCATTTGTAAGCGATGGGATTTTAGCAGCTTCTTCCCGAGTTGCATTAGCTAAAATGAATCTACAATCACAAGAACTAATCAATCGACCGCTTATGCCCCATAAGTTGGGGGAGGTACCAATTGATGTCTTTGAAGACGGTCAGAAGGAAGTTCGAGATATGGAGGGGTGCTTTGGGTTTGATCTGAGATGGGTTCTTTCCAGGCTGGGTGCAGTGACCAAGGCAAGATTTGATACCCATCATCTTAAGGAGTATGCCTAGACTACAGCAGCGCTCAAGAAAGCTACAAGTGCATTGGCTCAACTTGAAGGACCCATATATAAATTAGTTGTCCATGGACTTATAGCCTAGTGGCATTTTGGGGGTGGGACAAAGCTTAAGGACCATTAGGTCCTGGGTTCGTTTCCCACAAGGGCGTTTTTTCCAGATTAATTAGGTTTCCTCCTGAATTGGTGTATAGGCATTATAGCCTAGTGGAGATGGATATGGTCGAGTGGTTTCGCTTATGGCACGATGATACTCCAGTGGTTCATCAGTGATCCAAATTTGTCGTTCAAGAAAATATATAAATTAATTAGAACTCGTTAACCCATTCAAGTTGATTAGATAAATTATTTGCATGCATCACGTTGCATGTTACATGATATTAAGTGTGAATGAGTTCATTAATCTAACCCTATTATCCACTACTATATATAAAGAGACAATGAAGTTCATTTCAAAACCAATATTATGTTGAGAACCGTATATAAATTTGTACATTTGACATTGAGTGTAGTACATAATGCGGTTAAGTAACCGCCTACCTCATTCTCCAATTATATTTACAACCATTGTGTACAAGTAAATTATGTGGTTCTCGCAATGCTTAATAAAATATCGTTTTTGAAGTTAACATGCCCATATACATAAATGCATGCATCATGTTACTTGTTACACGGTTTTAAGTGTTAGTGAGTTCATTAATCTAACTGTTTAACCTACCCCCATATATAAAGAGAAGTTTGTTTCAAAATCAATATTATGTTGCAAAATGTGAGAACTGTGTCTTTTAAATGAATGTCTCATATGTTTTGGCTCACACAGATAAGCACATCAATGTGTGAATCACTACGTCCGGCAAAGCTGATGTTACCGCCGACCTATATCAGAGGATGAGACTTATCATCACTGTTACCTCTATTGCATATATCCATGTTGTGTATCTCCGTCTCTTTAAAATGTTTTAGGATCAAACTAACTCAGGGTATGATTGTATTAACAATCTATGTAGTGGAAATAAATTCAATTGTTTGAGTAATTACCGTCTATCAAGTACTATCAAAATACAATAATGAAATCAGAATATATTTTAAACTTCTTCTTATAGTAATTATCACTCATTGAATGATTACAATAGTGAGTTCTCTTAAATTAGTAATCAATTTTACCAACCCTATGTAAGGCCCCAATAGAGTTACCGGCATGGTGTGAGGCTTGTCAAACCTAATAGAGTTATTTAACTAATAACCCGTTCGTCATTGGCCCAGCGATTAAGTCGATATAAAATATGGGGGACTTAAGATAGAGTTGTTCTCTAGTAAGCTTAAGACATCTATTATACGGTTGTCATCCTTCCCAAGGAGGGCGGTAGTACGTATTCTACCCAAGGAGAATACGCAGGTTGCATCCCACCCAAGGGGGATAGTTGTTATTTAACCCATTCCCAAACCACCGGGAATCCCATGCTTTGTAGAAAAGTGTGAACTCACCTTCGATTGCTCGGTTGGTCTCTTAAAATGGTTAGGAGTCAAGGTTGGTCAATCACATCCTATTACGATTACCATTTAGTTTATTAGTGTGTTCAAGTAAGGCACAAAGCTCCTACACGTATCTAACACGTACCATGCACTTACTTTGACAACTTACGTACATATACATATTCCACATATAATTACACGGGACCAAAGCACACAATAATTCACATAACACTTTCGTTGACATTAAACAAGTTTGATCATTCTCAGATAGCATAAACAACATTTAGATACGCATATAACAACTTATTTCGTTTCAGCTTTAATGTCCAGAACTGGGCTGTTTTCAGGTATTTCTTTAAAATAGTTATCTTATTCTAAAAATTCCAAATAATTTACAGAACGTTCTAGGGGCCACGTCACCATGTGTAAAAATTTCAGGACCTAATTCATTACCGATTATTTAATAAAAATCATTTACTGGGTTGCGGTCAAATTCGTCACTTTCTGACTACAATCCACGGAAAAATTCATTTAAACTTTATCGTCTCTCTGAATGATAAAATTCCGGTGGGAGATTTTCAGCAACATCCATGCCCAGCTACTGTATGAATTTCACGACCTAACTCTATCCAGATTACAAATTATAACGAAAAGCGTTACATGAATTTTCTGCAGAAAAAACGCAGCTTTTGCTGCTGTGTAAAATGGCTCTTTAAAAATAGCAAACGACCTCAGAAAAATGTGATTCCAGTGCCATTTGAAGCGTTTTTCGAAAAAGTATGATTTAGACTTCAGAAAATTAGTTTTTCGATATAAAACGACCCATTTACAGCCAACTGAAGTTGGCTGTTTATACTACACAGCAATCTGTTTTCATCTAAAAGATACCAAAACGAGTTTGAACGATCTTAACACTTATTAATATCGACTAACAGCAGAATAACCCATCAAATATCACTTAACATATCAATAATCACACAAACCTAACTATAAGACATCAAGACTATTGCAAACTATAAACCATATCCCTAAATACGAACCCACATGCGACCAAATCATCAATTAAGCATGAACCGTGGCAACTAGTTTTTGCATGTAATTACCAAACATGACATTCCTCAAATAACACAGCTAAGTTACTTCATATTATGCCATGAACACAACCCTAACGAACATACAACTAATCATTCTTACATAGGTGATAACATGGATCATTATGTTTGATCTTCACGAACTCTAAACTACCGTTTAACATTATAAACATCAAAGTTATCAAGAAAAAACACAAATGCAGCCACATGTATAGTGATATCAAACCGAACAATCATGATAATACAACTAACCTTAGAGAGATAGATGAGGGAGAGTGAGTAGCGAGAGAAAGAGAGAGATGTCACGATGGGGGAGGGGGGTGCTCCTACTGCCGTACGCACACAAGGGTGGAAGGGTTAGGGTTTTTGGTTTCCTCATGCATAACTTACGTATATAGTTACACAAAGGGGGTGATTTTGGGTGACTTGGGCTACATGGGCCGTAAGGGAAAGAGGGTGGCGGGTTGGGCTTGTTTATTTCGCAAAAGGGGAAGGGGTGGGTTTGGGTTGGTTCGTTTTTGGGCCGAAGGGGAGGGAGTGAAGGGGTGGCGGGTTGGGTTGATGTTGTTTGGGCCGATAGTGATCCAAGGAGAAGGAGAAGGATCTCAATAATTTGAAAAGGAGGTGTGTGGCCCGGTTCGGTTCTATTGTGCAACGACTTTATATTATAACACAAACATAAAACATGCACATAATGCGACGACTTTATATTATAACACGTACATAAAACATGCACATACCACGTTACCAAGCTCACAATTGTTCAAATATAATAAAACACCATAAATGTCTCATATAACGTACATGTAGTTACAAAGTAAAACGAAACATAACAGGGATTTATACGAGTTTTCGCACGTTATTACATAGTCTTCGTTGCAACATACTTTTTGTTAGGCGTAACATTTCGTTGGTTCTTACATATCACTGGGGGCATACTATTTGTTTGAAGGCTTGAAAAAATGTACCCGGAACCCTAACGTACAACAATGGTGGTTGTGCTTGATTTGGCCTTGTTTGATGTCAAGATCCTAACTTTATCACTGGAAATGCATTACAATCGATCTATGCATTAAACATCAAAAGCACGTAACATCTTATGTGATTTTCACCTTAAAATCGAGAGGGGTGAAAACTGATCTTCAAAACTTAAACTTTACCAAAAACATGTTATTTTCGACCTCAAACAGAGAAACCAACTTTATAATTCGAATCTACTAAACAAAACACACAACCCATTAGGTTTGCGTCTTGTTTCGAGGGGCGCTCTCTCTTAAAATGATGAAGGTGAAAATGAGGGGAATATTGAGCATGCCCCCTTCCGTAATAGGATTTATTAGGTAAGATTTACCATATATAATTCTTTTTCCATGTATTTTGGCTTTCAAACTTTTAAGCCAAAGGCTAACTTATTATTAAAGTCAAAATTAGGGCATCACATCCTATAACATTATGTATAGTTTCATCTATTCTAAGAAGTAATTACAAAATAATGCATAAAGTTCCTATCTCAATATTTGGCTTGATCTTTCGTAATAACCTTCCATTGGTATCGTTGCATGTCATCATCAGTTGGAACTTCAATCCTCAGTAGAAACCTTAGTAGCCGTAATAAGTTAATGATCAGTGCTAACTTGTCTTCGTTCTCCGGTATCTATTGATTGTTGAATTTGTATAGTGTATTTCTAATAAATTATTTTATTTTATATATTCGGTATTATACGATATACCATATTTTTGTTTATTATTGGTGCATATTTCTGTGACAACAGCTTAATAGTTTGATTATTTAGACTTTGGATATTTTGTATTGGGCTTAGCATTATTGGTAAGAGAGTTAATTGTTGTAATGGGCTTGGAGAATGGCCTAGCCCAGTTAGAAGCCCGGTTCATAAACATGTGGTATATAAACATGTTTTGTGATTAGGGTTTTAGAGGTGTTAGAGAAAACTAAACAGAAAGGCTAGATAGAGGGAGATATAATTCGTAGGGTTTGAGAGACAAGATCATAGAGAGAGGCTGTGAGGTTGTGTGAGTCTTGAATTGATTGTAAAACTGCAAGTTTGGATAATCAATAGAAGACTGTTTTATTTTGAATTATGTTTCAACTATTTTTTGTAACAATCTGATCTAGAGGATTCCGCACTCTAGGTTAGATAGACAATTCTGTAAAAGATCCATTGGACTAAAGGGACCCACAATTGGTATCAGAGCATTAGGCTCTTGATTGGCTAGGTTCAGAATTGTGTGCTGCAGAAAAAGGTGGATTTTCGAGTTATTCTGAAGGCTGGTTCGAAATTTTTGAAGGCTGAAGAACTAGGGCTTCAGTTTGGTCTGCGAAATTGGGTTGTTTTAGGGTTTTAGGGCTGAGTTTTGGGTTGAAAAAGGTTGTTTTTGGTGTCCAACGTATTTAATTCTGCATATTTGGTGTTTTTGCTTGAAGGGAAGTTGAAGATTTGAAGAACTGTTCTTCGTGTTCTTCATAGTGTTCATCAGATTTTGAAGAATATTACTGATATTTGGCTTGGTTGATTTTGCAGGAAAGTGTTAAAAAGATTTGGAGAAAATCTTTTCAAATTTTGAAAAAAAAAATGGATTTTCAGCTTGTTCCGGTGTATTTGTTGACTGGCTTGCTAAACAAGTTGCTCCGACATATTTGCTGAATGACCTGTATATTTGACCAGCATATTTATCAGGACCCACGTATTAGTGACTAGCGTATTTAAATCCAAAGGCGACTTTGGTAACTGTGATCATAGTCCTCTACGACATTATCACGGTGATCAGCGACTTTGCTAGTCGTCGTAATACTAAACTGGTCAGCCGTGGTAATTAATCAGCATAATTAACCTACCAGCGCAATTAACCAGCGTATTTAATATCAGCGAAGTTGAACTCAACGTAATTAACTTACCAGTGCTTTTGACTCACCTGCATAATTAACTTCAGCGTAATTGACTAACCAGTGTAATTGTTGGAGTATTTAAAAAGGTGGAGTATTTAAAACAAAAGTGAAGTATTTAGCTACGCATAGAGTATTTAACGTTTTCGTAAATAGAAATTAACTGTAAACAATCTAAGCAAACCGTTTGCACGGTTAGACTCGGTTGATTTTTAGGACAAAAAAAGGCATGGAAATCCCAAAATTGGTTTTGGACATCATATATCATTGGATTTGTAATTTTGAAATGAGTCTAACGGTATAATTTGGCAAAAATAGTTTTCGGAAACATTTTGAACGTTTTTAACAGTGCGGTTACGGTAAAAACTCGACAAGGACCAGTAGAGAAGTTATATTTGGATTTTGACACAGGTTACCAAAATCCATTTAAACTTTTAGGTTGCGTTTTAAACATGGTCAGAATGGATAATGTAAGTGGGACTGTAAATAAACCGCCATAACTGATAAACGTCTCGAAATATGCTGATTGGAAAGAGAAATTTGAGGTATTTGTGAAAAGCGAAGACACTAGAATGTGGAGTTGTATTGTGGATGGGTACATTGCTCCTACACGTCGAGTTGATGGGAGAATTCTAGTGATTTCGTATGAGAAGATGCAAGAATCTGATAAACGAATGTATGATGCTGAGAAGAAAGCTTTAGCAGCGATAAAGATGTCATTGCCATTTGCAATAAAACACATCTTTAATAGGTATGGGTCTTCTAGAGAGCTGTAGGAAGCTTTAGAAAAAACGTTATCAGAGTTCATCAAGACAGAGTGTAGGAGATTGTGCTTCAGATGTAGAAGCAGATGTTGTGGTAGAAGAGAAGAAGGAAGCTAATGAGGAGAATGATGAGGCGAATGTTGAGAAGAAGGATGCAGAAGTTTCAAAGTGCTTGAATGGTGTGCATGAACTTACAACAGAGGTGAAGGTAAAATCAGAATCTGTAAGTCATACATGTCATAATTGCACTGAACTACAACGTAAAGTTAACAGACTATCGGAGAAAAACAAAATTTTGTTAGCTGATTTAGAAAAGTTAAAATAGTAAAATGTTCTTTTGATTAACAGAGAGTCAAATTGTTTAAATAAACTCAAATCAAATGAAGAAGAAATAAGTAGTTTAACAAGCAAAGTCAATGAACTGTTGCAGATCATTGATTTGGCTTGTGAAACTATGAAGGATAAAACTAATGAATTTTCTGAAAAGTGCAGGGAATTGGCCGTTGCACAAGACCAAATTGTTGAACTTAATGGGAAGTTAGAATGGAAAATCTTCATTGGTTAGGGCTCACATTCAAGAAAGGTAGAAAAAGAGTAATGATAAAACTGGGGTGGGGTTTAGTAAAGCTTCACCTTCTAAGGATCAGGACTACTCTTTTTTACCTAATGAGAATGAGTTAACTGATTTTGTGCCTACTACACCAGATATAATGGATCTGATAACTGTAGACTTGCCGAATAGTCCAATTTCTTTGAAAGAATCTGTTGGGTCTAACAGTACACCTTATAAATTGGATGAGGATACTGAAGACGAAAAGAACAAAACATTTAAAAAGAGAATTTATAAGAAAAAATCCTGTTTTAAATGTCACAACAAAGGACATGTGGCGAGTTGTTGTCCTTTGAAGAAAGGTAAGCAAAAAGTTGATGAGGTTCAGGATGGGAATCAGGTTGGTTCAAATAATAATGTAAAACCAAGGAGTCAGACAAACCAACCGAGATTTCAATCTAAACTTTTAACATCGGGAAGATTTGATAGGCCAAGAGGCAATTCTACAAAAGCAAATCATGTTAGTGGTCAGTCATATCAGTCTCAAAATAGAAATTTTGGATATCAAAATCGATACCAAACTTCTGGTAATCAAATTTTCAACAAAGAAATGGATATAGGAGTTTTGGTAACTCAAATATTCAACAAAATCTAAAATTTTCAAAAGATCAAGTTATGAGAATGGGCGAAGAAAGTTTCGAGATAATGATTTTCAAAGGTCGGAAAATCCGAGAGTTTATAGGAACTCTCAAAATCAAAGACCTATTGGAAATTATAAATATTGTTCAACAATAGGGAAGACATCCAAGACACAAGTAGGGTGTGATGGATATTGGTTAGAAGCATCTTATGTGGATGTTTATGGTCAACCCAAAACCGGTAAGGTTTGGGTTCTTAAGTCTAACTAAGTTGTTGAGTGTGTGCAGGATGACTAAGAAGGACTGTTGATGTTTCAACAGCGGTTGTTCCTGGATAGCATCTGAGGTGAATAGTAGGTTAAAATTGGTAACGAACTATTTACTACAGTGATTGTTATGATTATTCTAAACTTCAAAATTGGAAAACTTATTGTCAGGTTGAAGTGGGAGTCTGTTTGTGTTTAAATTTGTGTTTTTAAAACTTACTCAATAAAAACAAAAATTTAGGGGGAGAAATTTCCCTAAGCCAAAAAGAGTTTAGATAAGGCGTGAGTTTAGAGGGAGTAAAAGAGTTTAGATAGTGCATGAGTTTAGGGGGAGTAATTTAAAAAATTTAAAAATCCAAAAACATTTAAAAATGAAAAACATAAAAAATAGAAAATCAAAAATGAGTTATCACTGTGTGAAAGAGAAGAAATGATAGTACATCAGTAAGTTAGAATGTCACACTTAATTTGAAATTAAATTGCTTAAGTGTGATAGCAGCTTCATCATATGATGTACCAGTAGGCAAAAAACATGAAATAATCAACTTACCATGGTGATATAAACATAACGAACTGTGTATGAGTGGGTAACACATCAGTGGGGTATGGTTTAATGATCTTAAATATTGCGTTGATAGATTGCCAAATTCTGAGGTTTTAGGTCTTTATACTGTTATTTCATCCAGGGATATCAGGGTTGTCCTTCTGTTGCATCTAGATATATGTTGACCTAGGCACAACCAGGATATCTTAAAAGAGCTAAAAATGCCAAAAACCTAGAAAATGAAGAAGCTCTCCTAGAGAGTCATTCAACTGTGCAAAATGCATAAATCGTACCAAAACTTGGTATTTGCCTTACCCTCGTTAGATATTGGTCTCTTTGTTGTACGGAAGTACTGACCTGGTCACCAATTATCTAACGTTGTAAAACAAAATGGATGAATTTGGTATACTCACCTACTACGATGAAACTTTGTGCATACCTTGATCGCAGGGGTATGTCCTGAAGTGGGATACACTAGTAAATCAGTATAATATAACCTTAATCATATCACAAGGTAAAGGAACTTGAAATGTTCATGTGTTTTGTTTAAGTGGACAAGCAATACTGGTAATCGTCTTGAACTGCTTTTCACGAAAATAAATAAAGAATTAACTGCAAGTGTGAAACAGTTTGATTTTGTTGATATGATCTTCTTGCACATGATTCTCACAAAAAGATGTATTGTAAATATTTTTGAGTTTTATTTAGTTGTTTTATTTATAAAAAAAAGGAAAAACCAAAAAGATTTTCTTTTTAAAAGACTTCCATTTTGAATTGACAGGTGGTTGTTTTCGCAAACTAAGATAAAATATTGGTTTATCTTTAATGTGAAAAAGGCTAATGGTTTTTCGAGTTATTTGCTTGTGTTTCTAAACAGATTGATGTAGGTATCAAAATGAAGTGCAGAATACAAGTAGAGTGTAGATTGAGAGTGAAGTGAAGATGTATGAAGATGCACGGTATGATCCTTCTACTACATTGCAGACGGATATGAAGAATTTGGAGATACTTGCATAACCAAAGATTGCTAGTTCACTGATCTACAACGAATGAAAGTTTTGGAGATTGGAAGCATCAGATAATGGGGAGTCTGTTGACTTCAGAAACTGTGTAGCTGAAGCTATCCAAAGACCAAAAGACTGCAAGATGTTTGAAGACAAAGTTGTTTTATGAAGTTATTGTCAAGGGGTGTCTGTTGGTGCATATTTCTGTGACAACAGCTTAATAGTTTGATTATTTAGTCTTTGGATATTTTGTATTGGGCTTAGCATTAGGGGTGTGCAAAAAACCGAATTAACCGAACCATAACTGAATTAACCGACAAAACCGAACCGAAAAAACTGAACCAAAAAAAAACCAGTGGGTCGGTTAATGGTGTTTTTGAAAACCGAAAGTAACGGGTCGGTTATGGTTATCATTTTTTCCATACCCACTATAACCGAACCGAACCGACATGTAATAAATCTTTGTAGGATTTAGGACTTTCACCATATTTTTAATATTTGATGTTTTTTACTGAAGATTTTTAGTACTTATGGGTTTTTTATATCATTTTGTGGTTTTAGTTGAATGTTTATTTGAATTTATGGAATGTATCATATCACTTTATTTGAATATTCGATAATAA
This sequence comes from Helianthus tuberosus, assembly GCA_030545235.1. Classification (NCBI taxonomy): domain Eukaryota; kingdom Viridiplantae; phylum Streptophyta; class Magnoliopsida; order Asterales; family Asteraceae; genus Helianthus; species Helianthus tuberosus. Next base: position 41,800 of record JARYGA010022251.1, read on the forward strand.
TAATTGGTATT
>JARYGA010022252.1:0-67901 GCA_030545235.1 Helianthus tuberosus
ATTGCTATCTTAGACTTCGCGTAAGGGTTTCCTGGATATAATCTATAATTTATACAAATGTACATTGGTTAGTATCATAACCCTTTGAAAATAATAATGATACCCTCCCCGAGACGGCATTCCAACAACTACGTAGGGCAGAACCACGACAGTTATTACGGAACCCTAAATCAATCGGGCAGCGTATCTACTATGAAACTGGGGTTATAATACTTACAACGGAGCAGAACCTCGCTAATTAGGGGTATAATACCCGAGTATTATAACTCTACTACAGAAATTGTGATTGAGAATTGAGAAATGAACGAACTGAAATGAAATCCGATGCGTTCTATTTATAGTGCTGATATTTGGTCTTCTCGCGGCCCCCGTAAAGGTAAGAGAAGGCTTACGCGGCCCGCGTGGCTTAGGGGTCTAGGCGTAGCTGATCCGGGTCATGACTAGGTTCAACACGTTGTACGACACGTGTCAACACCGGGCTGCGCCACTATCTTGATCCTACGCGGCCCGCGTAAATGTAAGCTAAAGCTTACGCGGCCCGCTTGAACTAGAGAAATCAAACGGAGTCAGGTTCTAGCCCTTATACCGCCCGCGTAAAGGCTTGGGGTGGGTCTACGCGGCTCGCCTCAACTTAAATTTCAGATTTTATATTTTATTTTTAATGTTATAACGTATTTTGGGCTCCGTTTTCACATACGGGGTGTATATAAAGACATATAAGGGTATTTTAAAATATACTAGGGTGTCAGAAATATTTGAGTGTGTCGGTTTTACCGAGGGTTGTTACAATCTTCAACTTTGTTATCCGCAAGAATATCAAAATCGGGAGGTTTCTGGTGTGCCCATGGTGACGGTGGTGATCTAGAGAGAAAGAAATTAGGGTTGAGAGGGAAATAACCATTTTACCCTCACATGCATTGCACATGTCATTTTTAACTGGGATTTCTAACTAGGTTTGGCCTAAAGGATAAAACGTGCAAGATTTTGAATGGTTAAGGACACCGCCTGTAAACTTTTGGCCAAATGGACAACGCCTGCAATTTAATATAAACATAAAGGACAAAACTTGTAATTTACTCTTATTTTAATGAAATTATGTTTTTTTATATATTTTGTAGTTATTAAATTGGCATAAAAATTAAAAAAATAAAATATATAAATAAAAAATAATAATTAGGTAATGATGATGAGGGCTTTAAACCATTGAATGCAAGTTAAAGGAAGAAGCTTCAAAGCCCTCTGTGTGACGTAGCGCTGAGATGGCGTGATCTACACCCTGTAGCTTTATGGGAATTAATTCAAAACGTACGACACATATAAAATACTATTCCTACGTTTAAGGATGTATATTTATCAATAAGTTTATGTTTATGTGTTTAAAGGAAAGTTTTTAGGTTCAATCATAAATAGAAATAAATAATTTAGAATCAATGGTGTAATAGAGTATGAGCAAATATTAGTCACTGTAAAATTAAAAAAATTTTCAAGAATCAATTAAGAAAATATACATAGTAATTGATTTCTTTTTTGAACTTATGTATTAACAAAAGTTTGATATTATGTTTATTTTGAGGACAGTGAAGATCATTTTAATAATGTAATTTAAAAAAATCAGATATAAGAAATAAAAAAATTAATACAGGGTAAGGTTATTGTAAAAAAAAGGTTAAAAGTGTGAGAAGTGTGAGAAATATTATGGAGGTGACATATGTCCTAAATTTAAATTAATTCAAAAGGGTAAACAAATAAATTTATCATTGATTTAATAATTGATAACCTTCCATAACCGTCACCCTTATTTATAGGAACATAATTTTTTTAAAGATCTCTATATAAACACTGCGAATAATACTGCAACCACCATTCAGCACATATATAACATCATTCAATAATTATATAACACCATTCAATAAGTGTATAACACCATCCAATAAGTATATAACACCATTAAATAAATTTAAATTAATTCAAAAGGGTAAACAAATAAATTTATCGTTGATTTAATTAATTGATAACCTTCCATAACCGTCACCCTTATTTATAGGAACATAATATTTTTTAAAGATCTCTATAAAAACACTGCGAATAATACTGCAACCACCATTCAGCACATATATAACATCATTCAATAATTATATAACACCACTCAATAAGTATATAACACCATTTTAAAGATCTCTATAAAAACACTACGAATAACACTACAACCACCATTCAGCACATATATAACACCATTCAATAATTATATAACACAATTCAATAAGTGTATAACACCATTCAATAAGTATATAACACCATTAAAGACACTACAAAACACCATTTAATAGTTCATAACACTGTAATAAGTACGTAACACTACAAAACAAGATATAACACTACAAACTATAAAACACTATGAATAGTATATAACACCATATTACCCTATCATAACTCTGTATAACACTACAATCCCCTCGTTCCACTGCCGGCACTACCACTGCCGCTCGCCGTCATGGGGAGGTGGCCGGCGCCGCCTCTCTACAGTCTCTCATCTCTTTCTTTCGCTCAACCCAACCACCCGACACCACCTTGCCGGATAACTTTCTCTCGTTCGAACCAAACCACCCGACACCCACCTAAAAGAGACGAACCTAATGTGTTGGTCGATATCGGAGATACCTGGTGCAACGATGTTGGAGAAGAAGATGATACGGAGATGTAATGATTCTGGAGAAGAATATGATGTCTGGAGAAGAAGATCTAGATCTGGATCTAGATCTTTATTATTTTTACTGATTCGCGAAATTATAGGGATTTGATTTACAGTTTCCTATTTTCAAATGGATAAAAAGACTTTATTACCCTACAATTTTCAAATCACTCCAAAATAATAAAACAAAATTTACAATTTGGTCCCTATTGATCTCAACCATTAGATCAAATATCTAATGGTATAGATTCTTTCTTACTCTTCTCACAAAAAACCTCTTTTTTACAAGAACCTCTACCAATTGATACATACGGTTTTTAAAAAGTTGCAATAAACACTTAGGGCAGTCTAGGGGTAGTCATCAAATTTCATCATCCATCATAATATTACATCCAATCACCATTTTACACCTCATTTCATAACATTTCACTCATCACACTTGCAATGCTCATCACATTTCACTCATCACACCTGCAATACTCATCACATTCCATCATTAACTTTTTTTAAATGATATATAAAATTAAATAAAATATTAAACAAACATTTTTAAATTAAATTAAATTAAATAAAAATACAACCAACAAGAAAAATAAATACTTATTACGTAAAAACTACTCTTCGTCGGAATTGGGCAATTGGATATCTAAACCCCCAACGTGTTTCGTTAGATCATATCGTCGTCGGAAATGGGTGTCTTCGTATCGCAACTTCAATTGAATATTCTCGCTAACGGGTACTCGTGTCGGAAGGTAGATAACGTAGTAGTCTGGTGATATTGCGTGTTGCTTATCCTTTATGATCATATTGTGCAATATGATACATGCGTACACCATGCTCCTTATTTTTGGTAGTCTAATTGTACGCACCGGTTACCTTTCAAAACACTAAACGCTCGCCCAACGTCTTTTCTAGCCAATTCCTATAACTTCTTGAACACTTTTTTTTGGCATCGGTCGGAAACGAATAATCCTTTACAAAAAAACAGACCAAGTCCTGTAAATACCATCAGCAAGATAGAAGTCACGTCTATAATGTCTCCCGTTGACCACAAACAGACACGGTGGTGCGCTTCCTTGTAACTCAACATTGAATAGCGATGGTTAATGTATAATGTTAATGTCGTTGTTTGAACCAGGAACACCAAAGTCATCATCATCATACTCAGTAAATCCCACCAATAGCAAAAGCTACGGTAGGGTCTGAGGAGGGTAAATGTAGACAACCTTACCTCTAATCCGTAGGAATAGAGAGGCTGCTTCTAGTGAGACACCCAGCTTGATAGTAGTTTTACATCAAGCCTTGGAAATAAGGCACATAACATTTAGCAATCGGGACAAAGGGCGATTAGTGCATGTATCTCCTTGTCTTTCAGATGTCAACGCCACCACATGATGCATGATTAACTGTCCGGAACTTTTAACATTATTTTCACGAAATTAATAAAATATCGTTAAAATTAGTGCAATTTCACCTTTGCCCCCCGCCCAAGGGCCCGCATATATATACATTATATACACACACCACAAACGGGGCATATACCGGGAGCACCAAAGTACGCATGTCAAATCCATAAATCATTTGATGCAATCACTTCAAGCATGACCGTCGTTTTTTTTGTGGTCACCTCTCATAATCTTTAAAAATGATTCTTTCGACATAAAAATGATTCTTTCGACGTACGGAACCTCGCTCTAAACATTTCAGCATTATACTTTGAGTTTTTAACAAAGTAATCATTTATTAGAACTTTATAGCCGCTACCCGATTGCGACACACATTTTTTTCTTTGATCGTCCCGTATCATCCGAAGAGTCGGACGAACTAGACAAGTCGGCCAGAAATGTACTTGGGTACTCTATACCCAATTGGTATTTTTCAAAAACTATAAATATAGAGAATTTTATTGAATTGAGAGGTAATTTGTAGAGTATAAACTGGTAAGGTTGTATGTATTATGGGGCATAAAATTACTATGGTGTGAATACAGCCATAGTATGTATTAATTTGCATTCAACTTCTCTATATAATATAGGATCTGATTAAATAATTGGAGTCGTAAAAATAGAGATATAAAAAGAAAACTTTCAATGATGCCTTTATTGATTTTCAATTAATGGGATTTGAAATTGTATGTATACATAGGGATTGAGATCCTTTTTTTTGAACGGCCAACAAAAATTTATTAATCAAACTAGCAAGATGCTAGACACCAAATTTACAAGTCACCACAAGACCGAAATGGTTCAGCACTAACTACTTTACATAACCAAATTAAAACTCCGCCATTCGTTCCACGACCACTGAGACTGACCCGATCGATTCTTAATCCAATGATAGGCCATCGACTTTGATTCTTCAATAACCTTCGTAATACTAGGATTAGCTTGACCGAATAGGACATCATTTCGCATCCTTCATACGCACCAAATTACAACCTGGACAATGGCACTAATGATCTTTTGTTTCTTTTTACTTCCATTCACAATGATGTAGGAGTCGATAATATCCTTTAAGCTAAAAGCAATTATGGGGGGGATCATACACCATTGTGCAACAATGAGCCAAATCGATTGAGTAAATTAGCACGACACGAAAATATGTTCACTGGTCTCCTCATATTCACCACAAAACAAGCACCGGGAGTCCGCAATATTGATGTTCCTTGCTGCTAAAGCAGCCCAAGTAGGTAGCCTATAACACCTCGTAAAATCACGTCCAATGAAGTCTTGACACTTGTAATGAACCCTAATGAAGTCAAACATTGAAATTTAGGGACTAATTTTTCGAAAAATCGAAAACTTTTATTATGAAAGGACTGGAAGTGTTAGCATACCTAAAATAAGTTTCTAAATAACCTCTTACGATGTTTATATTCACAAATGTGCCACTTGATGGTTAAGTGTAGCCGTTTGCGTAATTAATTGAAGGTTTGCGTAATAAAGGGTTAAAAGCGTCAACATGTCAATTCTAACCTCTGAGTGACCTTTTAACAAACCGAGAGCTTCATGATATTTAATTATACTCTCGGGAATGCCAAATAATGGCCGTCTAAGGTTTTTATGCCTATAAGTAAAGTTACGCGCAACTTTGCAAGTTAGAGGGGCTAAAAGTGTCAATATGTTTAATTATACCTCTGAATGACCTTTTAGCGAATCCAAAGCATCGTGATGTTTAATAATACTTTCAAGAATGTCTAATATGGATTAGATGAGGCTTCAATGCTATTAAATGATGAAATGCGCAAGTTTGCGCAATAGAGGGACCTAAAGCGTCAACTTTTGAATCTACGCCTTTCGGTGACCATCTAGGCGAACGAGAGCGTAGTAATATTTAATTATATGATTGGGAATGCCCATTATGGGCCATAGGAGGCTTTGATATCATTAAATGACATTTCGCGCTACAATGCGCAATTAAAGGACGAATTGCGTCAAACTGCAAAAGTAGGTCGAATCGTATGGTAACGGACCTTCCGGAATATGTCCATAAGTTGAAAATACCCTATTTATCCTTTATATAACTTAGATATAGGCTTAGAGGTGTTTGGTGCGCAAAAATAAACTTTTATGTCATGCAGGGACTAAAAGTGTCAAAAAGTGCACAAGTTTGCACTTTTGGAGCATATCTCGCATTCTGAATATCCCCGGACACCCAAAAATTTATGTAAGCACTAAAATATTTTATTTTAGTGTGTGTCATGATAAAATTCCACTCGGCGCGTAATTTGGACCGTTTTTAGCGTCCGTCCGTGTTTCGTCGTAATTCGACGCACAACGTGACCGTACGGCCAAACGAACCGACATCCGACATGTTTTTGAGCATTTTTCATGTCCCCTATATTTAGGCATCATGTTAGAGCCTTGAAATGAGGTTAACAGGCCTTAGATGTGTCAGAAACACATTATTATGCAAGCAGGGACCAAAACTGCACTTTTGAAAGTTTGTTTGAGCTGTGCCGGCCGTAGGCTACGCCCCCTGCAGCGTAGCCTACGCCCAGGTCTGGGCAGATTCATATTTTCATCATTTTTGTCATTTTTCAAGGGCTTTTAGGTAAAATTCTCAATACCATGAGCTGGTTTTCAACACCCATTGTATTTAGAAACCTTGGGCACACATGGAGGGCCAAGATTGAAGCACGGTTTACGAGAAACGATCCTAACAGTTCTCAAAAACCTATAAATACCCACTTGATTTTTGCTCTCATTCACACCTTGATCTCATTGTTCTAAGTTGGGGCCTTTGTGCTTCATACCTGAACATCCAAGATCAATTCCCTCCTTGCTTGGACCTTTTGTAAGTGTCCTTTCATGCTTAGTTTAAATTTTAGCGGTTATAACCGAAAGTCAAGCGTTTTCGATAAACGCTTTGACTTTTAAATGGTTGAGCCATTGTTCGCATCAAACATGGCTACGTGACCGTAATTAGATAGGTGTTTAACCCTTGAAAGGGCACCTCCTAATTACCACGTTTGCTTAGTTTAATTGTCGGGTCAAATAAAATCAAACGGGTTAGTTTTAAATAAAATACATGGTTATTATATAAAAGTCATAAAATCAGTTTTCTCACTTTAATAACTTGGTAAATATTAGTTGAACATGCCTAAGCATGATTCAACCCGGCAATTCTAAGTATAAGCTCGGTTCGGGACCGAAAGTCGCAAAAGTTGACTTTTGCTTTGACTTCCAGTTCTGACCCTATTTAGCTTAGTTTAGATATGCCTTAGGATTCCATTAGGACCATATTATGGGTTAGTATAACCCTCTGAGGTTATACAACCTGGATCCTTAGTATCCTATTCATTGCAAGTTTCCGTTATATGCCTAACTATTGACCGTTATGCCCTTTTGACCATGAAATGATATTTTTGAAAATGTGAAAGAATAGAAACCTTTATTACTGATATATAAACGTGTCCCTAAAATTTGACATCAGCTGGAGGTCTAGATTAGGAGTTATGCTCAATATCGTAATTAAAAAGCTTTTTATTAATTAAACGGCGTAATTAGCGTATAACCTATTTAAACCCAATTTTTGAAACCAAAATTTTTACGCACTGATATAAAAAAATATTTTGGGATTTTTGAATATTTTTAATTAATTTCAGGCTGAGCATAACATAGGGTTTTAAGCTTGATTCGGTAATTGTCGGTTTTTCCCTTTTGGGCTATAAAATGAGTTTTACAAATCCTTTTGACCCCAAACCTTTTTCTACTAATATAATATGATAATTAAAATATTTTGAGCCTTCTAGAATAATAAAAATATCAGCTTTTCTTTGAAAACCCGGAAATGGCTCTAAATCGCCTTTTTAAGCGTTTTTAACGCATAGTATGTATCAAAACTATTTTAAACATATAAGGGTTGATGCCTACTGATATATTCAGTAAATTTTTACATTTTAACAGTAAGGAAAAGTTTTAAACTCAGGTTTCCAGTTTGGACCTTTTAAGCCTATGTGAAATTACCAAAATGCCCCTACGGTGCATATTATGGTTATAAATGATAAATTTCACATATATGTAATACCCTACTGATATCACTTAGTAAATTAAGTATTTTTACTAATCAAATCAGACCTGAACCTCGGATTTATATTTGATCTCTTTTATAACCTTTTAAATGACTAAAATACCCCTTCGGGGCATAAATTGGTTTTAAATTCATTTTGGGCATAACGGAAGGTATCTTACTGATATCAAATCATATTTAAGGCATATTAACTTAGGAAACCTGTATATGACTCTTATGGGTACCCGTTACGCACGTTTCGCGTTTGGATCGGTTTATGTATCTAGTTTGCATAAAGTAACCGAAACGGGTCAAACCTTATCATTTTCACCTCAAAATCCAGAATGTGTTTAGTTTACCCATATTATACAAGTCTCCAAACTTGTCGGGTCTAAATCACATTCTAATCCGGTCTACGCTTAATCTTGCGTTTTGAACCGTAAACCTTTCCATAAAATTAACCGGTCTAAGCATAGGCTTAATTAAGACCCGTTAGGAATCTAATAGGTTATTAAAAACCTTCGTTCCAGATTAGGAGCCCCAGTAGAAGTACTTGTGCTTGCTGATTTGATATACGGATGGGATTGAATTTATATTTAGCTCAGGTAAATACTCTTAGCTTATTTTCCCTATACGGGCTTGGGATACGGTATTATAATAATACCGCTTGGTCGGGTATTGAATGTTTAATCGTATTGTGATTAAATTATTGAGGTAACCGCTTTAATCTGTCTTGTTTGAAACAAAGGCCTTTAGGGGTTAATGACCATGTCCCGGATATTCTTGGCATCATTGTATTATAAAATGGCCACGTCTTATGCACGGGGTGTAGGCATACACCTGACAGTTGCATAAGGGGAACGGTATCTCACGCTCATGTGGGCCTATACTTGTGGTGTGTCTGTTAATCTTGACCCGGTTTCTACATCGGGCCCTAAGTGTATAACGAACATGTAAATCTGTATACAAGATTATTTTTATATAATTGTCCCAAGTTATAAAAGAATTTTGTGCCTTGAGCATTCAAATCAATTTTCTAAACTATTTTCAAAATGAGACAGTTAAGTTGTATTTACCAGTGTAAACTGACGTATTTTCTAAAAAGGTTAAGTGACAGGTACTGTACGTAATTGGCTGGGAGCTCAGGGCGTCAATAGGGAATCTTGCATGTTCTAGATGCCTAAAGTCTGTTGAACAGTGTTTATCTTTCTGTTTTAAGATCCGCCTGTGGATCCTTTACATTCCGTTTGAAATACTTGGATATTACTTTATATCGGGTTGTAATATTTTATCTTTTGCTTCCGCTGTGCATTCATAATTTGTGTTGTTTGACTATGATGATATCAACTACGTCACGATACTCCCCACCGGGCCCACCGGTGACACGTGGTAAAATAGGGGTGTGACAGGTTGGTATCAGAGCCAACACTGAGTGAATTAAACACTAGCCTTTTGTGTTTAATCTCAGTTACACAGTTGCACATTCTTGAGTCTAGACAAAGAACTTAGGACTACTCCTGATTCGTTTTTGTCCTTTATTTGTTTCCTTTGTTATTTTTCTGATTAGCCCCTGCATGGGCGAGTCAGTATTGTTAGAAGTCCTGTGTTAGGGCAACCATGTACCTGTTTAAATTTTAAATGGAACGGTTAGATTTAAAATAACGTTCCTATTATAGGATCTACCAATATTATAAATTGGCAAAATCCAAAAAGGACAAGACCTAGCCCATGTGTCATTTTAAGGACAGGGCCAAGATGACAGTTCCCCAAGTAGATACAGATCCTTATTAACATCCCCATTTAGGGTTGTTCTGCTCTTAATACTAAAAAGAATCTTAAAGTTAAAACCTAGCCTACCTGTCATTTCAGGTACGGCCAAGATGGTAAAACCTATTCAAAAGATTCAAATTCTTGTTAACATCTGAAAGCATGTTAACATTTTCGACAAACTGTGATCTAATAAAATTATATAAGTCATCTTTAAATTGGGATATTTCAATTTCCCTTATTTATATAACCATCCCTTAAGGATGAAGTGCCTACGGGCTATAATTAACGCCCTGTGGGGCAAAAGACAGTTGTAGTCTTTGACTCTCTGTCAAGAAAAAGGTAATGAAATATGTTCAAACCATAATGCCTCGATTCTCCGAAATCATGGCTTATAAATTTAAAAACTGTCTTTATGACTTGGCCTTTTGCGCCACTTTAATATCCTTAATGTTTTATAACTAGGATAAACTATAATGAAAATACTAATTAAATATAACTAACAAATTAACCAATATGGTTTATATTACCATGGTTGATGAATCGTCAAAAATGATGATTCCATAATAACCTCTAAATAAATCATTGTCAGTATTTATGTAGCAATCAAGCTACATGGCTGGATCAGAGGAGGTCAACAGCCACCCGAGGGAGAACAATGACACTACCAGAGTTAACATAACTGGTGAGGAACTGCAGGCATTAATAGATAATGCTGTTACTCGAGCTCTTGACAGACAGTATAATGAGTCAAGTGGTACACACTCTAAGACTCTATCTGTGGCTCGTAGTAACCCCCCTTCTAAATCACATGATTCAAAGGAGGACGATGTTCATAAATCGTCAAATCATAGGAGTGTTTCGCCTAGACAGGTTTTTCTTAATCAAGAACCACATGTTAAACCCTGTTCGTATAAATATTTTGTCTCCTGCAAGCCCAGAGACTTCACAGGAGAAAAAGGAGCCATCGACTGCATGACGTGGCTCGAGGAGATGGACACTGTTATTGATATTAGCGGATGTGCAGAGCAAGACATTGTGAAGTTTGTTTCACAATCTTTTAAAGGAGAAGCTCTAGCTTGCTGGAGGTCGCTAATCCAGGCTACTGGGAAAATCCCATTGTATAATCAAACATGGGATCAGTTTGTTGCTCTTATCAAGGAAAATTACTAGCCTCAACATGAAGTTGAGAAAATTGAAACTGATTTCTTGGCATTGGTCATGAAGGACTTAGATTGCCAGGCATATCTTACAAATTTCAATACTATGTCTCGATTGGTTCCTTACTTGATCACACCAGAACCAAAGCGTATAGCTCACTTTATTGGGGGCCTAGCCCTAGAAGTCAAGGCAAGCGTGAAAGCATTGAGACCTACTACATTCCGGACAGCGGCAGATTTGCCGCTATCTCTCACACTCGACGTAGCCAGAAACAAGGCTGCAAAAGCTTCGGAAGAAGGGAAGCGTAAAAAGGAGGATGAGGGTTCTCATCACTTCGATAAGAAGAAAAAGGGGAACTCTGATCATAGGAAGAGTTCCGAGTTTAATAAGTGTAACCAGCAGACGGGTGAAAAGACCAGGTGCAAAACATGTAGGAAATTCCACCTGGGGAAATGCAGATTTGAATCTCAGCCTCTTCCTTGTGGAATCTTCAAGTCCAAGGAGCATAAGACCTTGGATTGCAAAAAGTTGAAAGATGCGACCTGTTATGGTTGCAACGAGAAGGGGCACATCAAGACTAACTGCCCTAGGAATCAGAAGAAGTCTGAAGAGGCCAAGAACGCAAACGCATGAGTCTTCCAGATGGACACCAGGAGGCGATATAGAAAGATGACATCGTAAAAGGTACTTTTCCTTATCAATGATGCTTATATGGGGATTATTTGATTCTGGCGCAGAAAAGTCTATTGAGGACAATAAATATTGTAAACTGTTGTATCTGCCTATTAGGATCTTAGGCTTATAACGCGAGGTAGAATTGGCCGATAACATTTAGAGACTGCTTCAACAACCTTAGATGGATACTTTATATCCATTAGGAACCGCTCTTATCCAATATCCTAATGTCAAGCTTTCAAGCTATCCAAAATCATCAATATGATCAAGACAGACGTGACAACTGATCCCCTGTCAAACAGGTGATGGACTAGGTCCAAACCTTAATTGCCATTAATGGTCTTTTATAGCCTAGGCTAAGCATAATTGATATATATACATATTTAAATGACGTTCATTGAGCATGTTCGTACTATATTAACCTGTATGGTTTAACGATACCATGGTTGGTATATATTAGGGCATCAGGATGATGAGTAGCGGTTGTTGGATTGCAACTAAATAATTGTTTTATTTGGTGTTAGGAATCAAATATCGAGTATGACAAACTCGGATAAGACAGCCGTTGATCGTGTTATGGATGATGCGACACATGCTAATGATACTACAATTGTGAACCTTAGAATTTCCAAGCTGTGAAGAAGGCTGTGAAAAAGATCAAGGAGCCCAACGCTACTTGCTCTAAATCTCAACCAAGACCACCCTTCGTTACTCACGAGAAGGATCTCGTTCGTGCCTCTAATGTAAAGTGTGAACTGAAAAGGAAAAGGGAGGAAGATAACTCCCAGAGCTCTAAAAAGAAGAACAAACAAAAGTCCAACCAGAAACCTAAATGCAAGACCTGCAAGAAGTGCCATTGCGGGAAGTGCAGGTAAGAACCAAAATCCCAATCGCAGCCTAGGGCTTGTGGGATCTGCAAATCTAGGGAGCATAAAACATTGGAATGCCAGAAGATAGGAGATGCGACTTGTTACAACTGTAACGAGAAAGGGCATATCAAATCAAATTGCCCAAAGCATGCTAAGAAGCTTGAAGGAGATAAGAAGACCAACGCTAAGGTCTCTCAGATGGATGCAAAAGAGGCCATACAAGATGATAATGTTATAACTGGTACGTCCTTATCCGTGATGTATATGCAAGGGTATTGTTTGATTCAGGTGCAGATAAGTCGTTGTGGAATGAATTTTATAAGTTATTTAATCTGCCTATTAGAACCCTAAGCATAATATATGAAGTTGAATAAAACGCTAGGAGTTCTGCTTTATTTCGGATACCAATCAATCCTTCATAGATGGTAAGTATAGCAAACTCTTAAAGACTCCCGTGAGAACCCTAAATATTAAGTGTAAGGTAAAACTTACAGGCGAAAATCATAGGAACCATTTCTTCTGCTCCTTCCAAAAGTCTTCAGTCATGAAATTCTAGTGTACCCTCTCTTCAGATGAAGTGCATCATCATAAGTGATTGATATCTCTTGATCTCTATCGATTGCGAATACCAGATGGTACGACAAAAGCCTCATATGAGGATTGGTGTATCTTAATATGTTCCATAGATTGCTTCCATGCCTGATCAGTATGGAGGTTTAATGCATAGAACCCTAAAGATATTCCAATGGTCATACGGTATTAAAGTCAGCTAATGGTATTCAAAGAAAATATCTAAAATGGAATTATCCAAGTAAACGTTCCTGAGTAAGAAATTCGTGGACTCGTAACACGAATGTATCACTTGTCTGACGCAGACCATGGTAAATGAACTGGAGCCTGGGAATTGGAAAATCTCTGTAACCTCCTTGCGTTTTGACCATCTTCTCCAAGATTACCCTGTTTACCTCCTTAGAGGCAAGTGGAGTTAAGATTAACGTCCCGCTTAGGGATGCATTAATATAAAATTTACATGATAACTAGTATCATCATTGGAAGAATCAGAACCCTGATTAAGGGAGTTTTAGGATAGAGGTTCATATAGCCCAACTCAATATTCTAAGAGTTTGATATTGCTAATTAAGAAAGACGGTTCATTTTGCTTATGCATTGATTACCGCAACGCTATTTAGGCAACAATTAAGAATCGCCATTAGCTGCCCAGGATCGTCGACTTAATTCGACTAGCTGTAAGGATTTGCTATTCCTTAAGATTAGTTTTAAGTAATGGTTGGAATAACCATCTCACTTTAAAATAAGCCTTTCTATAATAGTTGATATATAAGTAGCAAGGCTGTTCCCTTGGAGACCTTGTATAAATGGAATGTTAAACATCTATTGTTAGAACAATAGATTGGTAAGTCCAATTATCAGGATCTAAAAGTTGCATTGGAAACAACAAATAAGATCATTCGAGTTCATAATCATCTTAGAGTTGCCAGTAATCGGCAGAAAATCAAGGATTAATAAAAATCGCAACCCTCTTAAGTCCTTAATAAGGACTAGGGTTCAATTGAAAGTATCGCTCTAAGAAGAGTGTACTGAAAATTTTATACAACAGGCTAGTTAAGCTCTGATTATATATAGGATCATTCGAGGAAAATCGAATACATCAAAGGTCAATAGCTTTTAAACTAAAACCTAGTTATGGAACGTGGTGGAACTCGCAGTGTGACCCACACTAATGATTTAAGGATGTATGTCACCAATAAGTCGAGAAGCATTATCACATAATGATAGACATATCTATGATATTATAAGAAACCCGTATCGATTAAGGATCGTCAGGATCAGAATCTAAGGAAGAAAACATGAACCTATTATAAAGGTCATTTAGGATGCCTCTAGAGGCCCAAATAGGCTGTGGAAGTTAAGTCCGTTATGCAACAAAAAGTACTTCCATTACATTAGCAAATCTCGAGGTCAAGATTTCTTTTAAGGGGGTGAGGATGTAACACCTCATAAAATCACGTCCAATTAAGTCTTGACACGTGTAATGAACCCTAATTAAGTCAAACATTGAAATTTAGGGACTAATTTTTCGAAAAATCGAAAACTTTGATTATGAAAGGACTGGAAGTGTTAGCATACCTAAAATAAGTTTCTAAATAACCTCTTACGATGTTTATATTCACAAATGTGCCACTTGATGGTTAAGTGTAGCCGTATGCGTAATTAATTGAAGGTTTGCGTAATAAAGGGTTAAAAGCGTTAACATGTCAATTCTAACCTCTGAGTGACCTTTTAATAAACTGAGAGCTTCATGATATTTAATTATACTCTCAGAAATGCCAAATAATGGCCGTCTAAGGTTTTTATGCCTATAAGTAAAGTTACGCGCAACTTTGCAAGTTAGAGGGGCTAAATGTGTCAATATGTTTAATTATACCTCTGAATGACCTTTTAGCGAATCCAAAGCATCGTGATGTTTAATAATACTTTCAAGAATGTCTAATATGGATTAGATGAGGCTTCAATGCTATTAAATGATGAAATGCGCAAGTTTGCGCAATAGAGGGACCTAAAGCGTCAACTTTTGAATCTACGCCTTTCGGTGACCATCTAGGCGAACGAGAGCGTAGTAATATTTAAGTATATTCTTGGGAATTCCCATTATGGGCCATAGGAGGCTTGGATATCATTAAATGACATTTCGCGCTACAATGGGCAATTAAAGGACTAATTGCGTGAAACTACAAAAGTAGGTCGAATCGTATGGTAACGAACCTTCCGGAATATGTCCATAAGTTAAAAATAGCCTATTTATCCTTTATATAACTTAGATATAGGCTTAGAGTTGTTTGGTGTGCAAAAATAAACTTTTATGTCATGTAGGGACTAAAAGTGTCAAAAAGTGCACAAGTTTGCACTTTTGCGCATATCTCGCATTCTGAATATCCCCGGACACCCAAAAATTTATGTAAGCACTAAAATATTTTATTTTAGTGTGTAGCATGATAAAATTCCACTCGGCGCGTAATTTGGACCGTTTTTAGCGTCCATCCGTGTTTCGTCGTAATTCGACGCACAACGTGACCGTACGGCCAAACGACCCGACATCCGACATGTTTTTGAGCATGTTTCATGTCCCCTATATTTAGGCATCATGTTAGAGCCTTGAAATGAGGTTAACAGGCCTTAGATGTGTCAGAAACACATTATTATGCAAGTAGGGACCAAAACTGCACTTTTGAAAGTTTGTTTGAGTTGTGCAGGACGTAGGCTACGCCCCCTGAAGCGTAGCCTACGCCCAGGTCTGGGCAGATTCATATTTTCAGTATTTTTGTCATTTTTCAAGGGATTTTAGGTAAAATTCTCAATACCATGAGCTGGTTTTCAACACCCATTGTATTTAGAAACCTTGGGCACACATGGAGGGCCAAGATTGAAGAACGGTTTACGAGAAACGATCCTAACGGTTCTCAAAAACCTATAAATACCCACTTGATTTTTTCTCTCATTCACACCTTGATCTCATTGGTCTAAGTTGGGGCCTTTGTGCTTCATACCTGAACATCCAAGATCAATTCCCTCCTTGCTTGGACCTTTTGTAAGTGTCCTTTCATGCTTAGTTTAAATTTTAGCGGTTATAACCGAAAGTCAAGCGTTTTCGATAAACGCTTTGACTTTTAAACGGTTGAGCCATTGTTCGCATCAAACATGGCTACGTGACCGTAATTAGATAGGTGTTTAACCCTTAAAAGGGCACCTCCTAATTACCACGTTTACTTAGTTTAGTTGTCGGGTCAAATAAAAGTCAAACGGGTTAGTTTTAAATAAAATACATGGCTATTATATAAAAGTCATAAAATCAGTTTTCTCACTTTAATAACTTGGTAAATATTAGTTGAACATGCCTAAGCATGATTCAACCCGACAATTCTAAGTATAAGCTCGGTTCGGGACCGAAAGTCGCAAAAGTTGACTTTTGCTTTGACTTCCAGTTCTGACCCGATTTAGGTTAGTTTAGATATGCCTTAGGATTCCATTAGGGCCATATTATGGGTTAGTATAGCCCTCTGAGGTTATACAACCTGGATCCTTAGTATCCTATTCAATGCAAATTTCCGTTATATGCCTAACTATTGACCGTTATGCCCTTTTGACCATGAAATGATATTTTTGAAAATGTGAAAGAATAGAAACCTTTATGACTGATATATAAACGTGTCCCTAAAATTTGACATCAGTTGGAGGTCTAGATTAGGAGTTATGATCAATAGCGTAATTAAAAAGCTTTTTATTAATTAAACGACGTAATTAGCGTATAACCTATTTAAACCCAATTTTTGATACCAAAATTTTTACGCACTGATATAAAAAAAATATTTTGGGATTTTTGAAGATTTTTAATTAATTTTAGGCTGAGCGTAACATAGGGTTTTAAGCTTGATTAGGTAATTGCCGGTTTTGCCCTTTTGGGCTATAAAATGAGTTTTACAAATCCTTTTGACCCCAAACCTTTTTATACTAATATAATATGATAAATAAAATATTTTGAGCCTTCTGGAATAATATAAATATCAGCTTTTCTTTGAAAACCCGGAAATGGCTCTAAATCTCCTTTTTAAGCGTTTTTAACGCATAGTATGTATCAAAACTATTTTAAACATATAAGGGTTGATGCCTACTGATATATTCAGTAAATTTTTACATTTTAATAGTAAGGAAAAGTTTTAAACTCAGGTTTCCAGTTTGGACCTTTTAAGCCTATGTGAAATTACCAAAATGCCCCTACGATGCATAGTATGGTTATAAATGATAAATTTCACATATATGTAATACCCTACTGATATCACTTAGTAAATTAAGTATTTTTACTAATCAAATCAGACCTGAACCTCGGATTTATATTTGATCTCTTTTATAATCTTTTAAATGACTAAAATACCCCTTCGGGGCATAAATTGGTTTTAAATTCATTTTGGGCATAACGGAATGTATCTTACTGATATCACATCATATTTAAGGCATATTAACTTAGGAAACCTGTATATGACTCTTATGGGTACCCGTTACGCAGGTTTCGCGTTTGGATCAGTTTATGTATCTAGTTTGCATAAAGTAACCGAAACGGGTCAAACCTTATCATTTTCACCTCAAAATCCAGAATGTGTTTAGTTTACCCATATTATACAAGTCTCCAAACTTGTCGGGTCTAAATCACATTCTAATCCGGTCTACGCTTAATCTTGCGTTTTGAACCGTAAACCTTTCCTTAAAATTAACCGGTCTAAGCATAGGCTTAATTAAGACCCGTTAGGAATCTAATAGGTTATTAAAAACCTTCGTTCCAGATTAGGAGCCCCAGTAGAAGTACTTGTGCTTGCTGATTTGATATACGGCTGGGATTGAATTTATATTTAGCTCAGGTAAATACTCTTAGCTTATTTTCCCTATACGGGCTTGGGATACGGTATTATAATAATACCGCTTGGTCGGGTATTGAATGTTTAATCGTATTGTGATTAAATTATTGAGGTAACCGCTTTAATCTGTCTTGTTTGAAACAAAGGCCTTTAGGGGTTAATGACAGATTCACCGTATTTAAGTCCCACAAGACACGATCAACCACATTACAGGTTTTATCCTTCTCAAGAGCAAATAATAGAGGGAAACTCATATACAATGGTTGATTACCGATCCAAAGATCAAGCCAGAAAGCCACCTTCGATCCACAACCCACTCTACACCAAATAGAGCCTGGAAGATCTATACCAACCTGATTAAGATTACCGCAAATTTCGACGATTTGCTTCCAAGGACCAGCCAGTGAAACCTTAGCCGGAACCGGAGCCCAAGATAAATTATTATGGTGAAACGCCCATACAACTCTTCTCCATAATCCATCTTTGTCCGTCTTGAATTTCCACCACCACTTCGATAACATAGCTAGATTAGCATCACGAGGAGACCCAAATCCTAGTCCGCCATACTCAATAGGAGCTATTACCTTTTCCCAAGCCATCCAACTCATGTGGGAATCGACATCCGATCCCCCCAAAAGAAAACCCTCCTCAACCTTTCTAAAATCTCCAAGAGTTTTGCCGGTGCTTTATATAATGAAAAAAAATATGTTGGCAACGAATTCAAAACCGACTTTAACAAAGTAATTCTATCTCCATAAGAAAGATGCTTTGCTTTCCAAAGCGACAATCGATTTTTAAACACATCTATAACCGGCTTCCAATTCAGAATAAGATTCATGTTAGCACCTACCACCAATCCCAAATGCTTAAAAGGAAAAGAACCCTTATTACACCCCAGGATATTCGCCATTAGTTGTGCCTCTACATCATCCACCCCAACCCCATACACGGAACATTTAGAAAGATTCACTTTCAATCCAGAGACCAAATAAAAACATCTCAAAATTCTACGTAAATTAAGAGTGTTCTCACCCTACCAATCCCCAAGAAAGACAACGTCATCGGCATAAATAAGGTGGGAAAGAACCGGACCATTCATAGTACATCGCAAAACTTTAAAGAGTCCATCCGACACGGCCTTTTTCATAATACCGGATAGCGCCTCCATAGCAATTACGAACAAAAAGGGAGACAATGGGTCTCCTTGACGCAACCCGCGTGTACACTCAAACTCCATAGTTGGAGAACCATTCACTAGAACCGATGCCCGTGATGATACAAGAGTCGCCATAATCCATCCCCTCCAACGCTCCGAGAAATTCATTTGAGCCAAGAGCGAATCAAGATACTTCCAATTAAGAGAATCATAAGCTTTGTTAATATCGACCTTAAAAATCATACCAGATTTTTTCGCCTTTTTCATCCAAGCTATAACTTCGTTAAGGATCAATGGACCATCAAAAATGTTTCTCCCGGCCAAGAAAGCAGACTGCTCTTCCGACACTAATTTTCCAACCACTTTTTTGAGCCGGTTTACCAGAACTTTAGAAATCGCTTTGTTGACAACCCCGATAAGACTAATAGGGCGGAAATGAGAAGGAGAAGTAGGATCATTGATTTTCGGAATTAAGGCAATGAAAGAAGACGAGCAACAACGATTTATATGCCCATTAACGTAAAATTCCTGAAAAACTTTTAAAAAATCACCTTGAAAAAGATCCCAGTGCTTTTTAATAAACTTAAAATTAAAACCATCCGGGCCCGGAGCCCTATCCCCAACGCAACTCCAAATAGCTTCCTTAATTTCCGTAAGTGAAAAAGGCTCAACAAGAATACCAGCTTCAGCATCAGACAGGGAAACCAAATTTTGACATATAACGGCGGGTCTAGCATTCATTGGTTCCACGAACTGATTAGCAAAAAAAATCCAAAAATGATTCTTTTACAACCACAGGATTCGAACACCAAACACCATTTACCATAAGGCCATTAATACGGTTATTACTAATATTGGCATTGATGACATTATGATAGAAGGCAGAATTTTCATCTCCTTCGAGGGCCCACCTAGATCGGGACTTTTGCTTGGCGTCCAATTGCTTTCTACGATCCACTTCCATAATAAAACTGATACATTCCGCCCTTTCATTCAACTCCCCATCTCCCAAAGACCGCGACTCCGCCTCCCTTTCCAAACTTCGGATGCGATTTTTTTAACCAAATATTCTCCATCAGACCTATCTTTTTCAACCTTTAGCCAAGCTTTGATATTATTCTTTAACCATCTCATCTTAACTGAGAGAGCCATATCTGCTGGTCCGTTAAAAACAAAATTCTGACACAACTGTTGCACAAAATCCAAAAATCCAGGTAACTCCATCCAAGAATTAAAGAATCTAAACGGGATATGCCCATAATCTGAAGGAATAGTGGTAAGTAAGATTGTCCAATGACCAGAAGCATCCCGATTAAGTGCGAGGACCGAGGCCGTTGGCCATCTCTCCATGAAGCCCATACAGACGAGAAACCTGTCCAGCTTGCTCAGCTTATCTCCACGGTCCGAAATATAAGTAAAACTACCACCCCCCATATGATATTCACAGAGCCCCGCAACTAAAATAAACTGATTAAAAGACTTCGCGTTAGAAGCTATTAATTCAGAATTTAGCCTCTCCGATTCGTCTCTAACCTCATTAAAATCCCCCATAAAGACCCACAACCCTTGAATTGAATTTTTTTATAACCACCAGTTTTTCCCAGATCAATCTTCTCACAGAGGCATCATTGGAGGCGTACACGTTAACCAAATTAATCCGAGTTCCAGACTGATGTAATGCTCCAGACAGGACAAGGAAAGAGCGATCTTTTATCACATTATCACACGAGAATAAAGTCGGATTCCATAGACAAGCAAGTCCCCCCGACCTACCCTCCGCATCGACAACTTCCAAATTGTAAGCCGAGCGCCCCAAAATCCGTTAAACATTAAATTAACATCAACCCTAATCTTCGTTTCTTGAATAGACAGAAAATGCACCCCATACGTGGTTTTTATACCCCTAACCCAATCGACTTTTTGGGAATCCCGAATCCCCCTAAGGTTAACAGATAAGAAATTCATTGGATACCTGCTAAGCGTTTCTCATCTCGAGCAGCCTATGTATTTAATGCACCAACAACCAGTTTATATCATTATACTAAAACTTATAAATATTTTTTTTTCTTTTTCGAATAACGAAACTTCTATATATTCACATATAGAAACCGGAACATCTAGAAACTATAACCCAAATATATGGGTTGGTGAAACATAAAAAAAATTTGTTACGTAGGTGATGAAGTGTTTTACATTTCTTACAAAAACCTGTGTTGTGAAGAGGTAAGATGTAAATATGATGATGGGTTGAGTTGGCTATAAATGATTGACTTATATATTAGTTAGGATTAAAGATAAATAAATAATAAACAACCGTTGCCTCTCACATCGTTATGCCAACTACACCATACACACCATAGTGCCTTTTAGCACCCTCTCGCGGTGGGGTGCAACTCCCCACCTTGCTGAGGTGTCAGGGCTTTAGTGGCCCACAACATATAGCGTTGTATTTTTTTTTCCTTACAGTATTATTAATTGGCGGTGGTTAAACGTAAGCCATAAGTGTACCGTTTTATGGTGAAAGAGAGATATTATTTACATGTTATAAATTAGCATCATGTTAGTGTATAGAAGTGTTGTACCTAATGTTTGGGGAGTTTTCAAAAAAATAACTTTACACTTTTAACCCATAACTCTTTGATTTTTTTACACAACCAAAAGTTTACATCTTTTTCAATTTAACCTCACAATTTTTTTACTTTCAACTTTGGTCCCCTATACTTTATATACTCCTCAAAAGTTTCGTATTACGTTTCATTCCAAATTTTAAGATTTAACACGGCGCAACGTACGTGCGTGGTTCAACGTTTTTACATTTTGTTTTACACCACTCTCTAAATTTTGCAAGTTAACATGGTGCAACGGTGTGTGTGTGGTTCAACGTTTTTACATCTTCTATTTTTCCTGTTTGATAGGTTTTGTCGCAACGTGAGATTTCTAAATCGACTTAGTTATTATTTTCTATGTTTTATGTTTCGGTCTAATTTCTCCGCATTAACACGCCGCAACTTCAATGTTGGTGGTCGCTAGTGGTGGTGTGGCATTAATGCTATTTGTCACGGTTTTACGTCCGCACCGCATCGCGGGGTACTTAATACTAGTTATTATTATTTTTAATTAGAGAGGTTCCATCAAATATGTGAGAGAAGATTGTAAATTTAGCAGCATCCTTACAACTAATTCTATCAGTTACATCTACATACATAAGAAGGTTACAAAAGTTAAACAATCACCACATGCATTCCCCAATCTTAAATACTTACGCAATTTTCTCCTATTTCAAAATTCTAAGTACAACATTTGATGATGTATCCTAATTTAACACGATGTTTTTATCGGCTAACATAATTGATGAAACACTGGTATAATCCGATGATTAACTAGCTGGATTGTCTCTTCTGTGGGTTCAATCTCCTTCTTTACTCGCCAAATGACTAGGGTCCTGCAAAACAGCAACACCGTTAGCTCGTTAAGAGGGGAATATGGGGGTTTCCCTCTTAACCGGGCTCCGGCGTGAGAATAAGTACTGTTCCGAGGAAGAAAACAGTGTGTGTTGAGTGTGAGAGAGTGGAGAATCGAATCCTTAACCTGAATGATAAAGGGTCCTATTTATAGCGGGAGGGTGAAAGACGGAGGAGCAACCTTGCCAGCTGCTATAGGGCGCTAGCTGTCCGACCAAAGGGAATATCCTCTTGGTCCCCTCTGTTGCGGTCAGGGTGGTGGTACACGTGGCGCGCCTATATTCGTCCATGCTGGAAACATCGTACTGCTCCTGGATTTGCTGCAGGCCTACATGGCGCTTGATGACTGGTGACACGTGTTGTCCTTTCTGTTAGAGGGAGCATCTTTGGTGCCACATTGGCGTCTTCCAGAAGCTTCTAGAAGCTTCTGGATTCACTTGCTGATGTAGGCGCCATGTTGGATGAAAAAGTTGTGTGGTCCTTGCCATGTAGCAAAGAATTGGGACCATACCTCTTCAAGTCCCCCAGTCCAGTGGGCCTTCTAGTTGAGTTGATCATCTAGGAGGGATTCTGGACATATAAGGGTAATGGTTTTTGGCCTTCTAGAAATGCATGTTTGCTACTTTGCGCGGTTGAGTCAAGTGGTCGCATGGCGCATGCCGTACAATGGTGATTCTGCAAAAATGAGCCAAGTGGATGCGTGGCGCATGGCGTACGAATGGGGATTTTGTAAAGTTGAGCCAACTGGATGCGTGGCGCATGGTGTGTTGGTAACTTTACAAAGTTGAGCCAACTGGACGCGTGGCACATGGCGTGTTGGTAACTTTACAAAGTTGAGCCAACTGGTCGTGTGGCGCATGGCGTGTTGGTAACTTTACAAAGTTGAGCCAACTGGATGCGTGGCGCATGGCGTCTTGGTAACTTTACAAAGTTGAGCCAACTGGGTGCATGGCGCGTGGCGTGATGGTACTTCCTTCTGAAAGAAGTTTCCTTTCTTGGAATGAAGACAACTGATGTGACTGTCTGATGTCCCTGTCTTGTCGGAGGTGAACAGTTGCCTTTTCAGTGGTGTCAGTTGCTTTTTCCCACGTCGTCAGTTGTGCGTCGCCTACTTTTTCGAAAAAAGAGGTGACCGTTTCTCTTCCCTATGACGTGTTATTTCCCTGTTGGCTCTCCATCTGTATTTCTGACGGCCCACTACCCATCGCATTAAATGCGATGGGTATAAATATATGGCGGTTTCCCATTTCCTTCACTTTTGAAATTTGAAAACCCTTTTCTTCCCATCTCTCCCTCTACTTCTCTTCCTTTTTTTTTTCTCTATTTTCATCTCAGTCACTTCTTTTCTTCCTCCGTCGTTATGTCTACCGGAGCCAATCCTTTGACAAAGAAGAGGAAGCATAGACCTAGGAATCCTCCTGGTCCTGATAGGGCGGTAATAAGCTGGAAAGAAGAGGAGTTCCAAAACCTCGTTAGGGACATGGGCTTCTGACCGGAGTGGGGTGCTCAATTTCCGACACAGGGTTCGACTGCGTTGGATGCTCTTCCTGGTTATATAACCTTATATGCCGCTTTGTTTCGAGAGGGTAACTTCCGTCTTCCCGTGACGAAGTTCACCGGGGAGGTTCTATCCAACTATGGGCTTCATATTTCTCAAATAAACGCCTTGGGGCTGCCCCGGATCACTCATTTTGAGTTTATATGTAGAGCCAACCTTATCGAACCGACGTTCGATATGTTCAGTGTTTTTTACATCGTCAATTATACTGGTGGATTTTATTCCTTCAATTCTCGGACTGCTGGTGTTAGTCCTTGTAGTACTAATCCCCCCAAAAGTCTGCAAGATTGGAAACATAAGTTTTTTTATATTCATCGTGGGGTCATCCCCATCGATATGCATTATCAAGACGAGAGTGAAGGGATTCCTCGTGTGAATGTTTCTGTGGATTTTGCTAACCAAGACTAGTATAAGACGTTGACACGGAAAGCCACTTCCATTTGTCAGATTGAGGAGAGGGCGTTGGTGGGGGCTCGTATGAGCATGTTGTGGGTCCCGAAGAATCCTAAGGGTGTCCCTGTTTATGGCTATGATGGGAAAGGTAATGTTGTTGTTCATTTGTGTTCTCATTCGTTTTTTTGACTTTATTACGCCCTTCCTTATGTTCTTTTGTTTTGCAGTTGGATATAGTTTGTTGAATGTTCTCGATCCGAAAGCTGTCGGTGCCATGGTTGAAGCGGTGTTTACCAGGGATAAACTTGTGTGGTTGGACCAGATCCATGACCGTTTCTTGCATCCCACCGACGATAGCTTTGCTGCTTATGCCAATACTGTCCTAGGTGAAGATGATGGTGATGAGCATGATGACACTGTTGATCCTACTCGAGAGGAAGTTATTGTTCTCTCGAGTGAGGGTTCTGACAGATCACATGAAGGCCTAATCCCTCATTCCCCTCATGCAGGTCCAGCGCAAGGGTCTGTGAACGAGCCCGTGAATGAGCCCGTTGATGTTGATGTTGATCCCCTGGTGGAAACTGCTGAGCAGTTAGAAACCAGAAAGAAGAAGAAGGTGGATAAGTCTGAGGAGAAGGGGAAGAAGGCTGAGGAGAATGTTACTGAAACTCCTCGTAAGCACCCTTCTACTCTTCCTTTCCTGGATTATGTTGTCGTTTCTGATACGCTATCTAGTTTAGGCGCAGGGAGCAAACGTACCGAACGTGACCCTGAGGATGATGAAACTTTGACCGAGATTATGAAGAAGAGAAAAACTCTTGAAGATAAGAAGAGAGAGCTTGACGAACAAGCTGCTGCTGCCCTTGCTGCCAAGAAATCTAAACTTCAGAAGGAAACTCCTCCTGCACCCTCGGAGTTTGAGATTGACATGGGTGTTTTTAGCGCAAAGCGTGGTAATCTTTTGGAGAAGATATACGTTGCTTCTGCTCCTCAAGGTAAATACTTTGCACTTGTAAGTCTTATTATTTGGCTTTCGTTCTTGTTTTTTACTACCATGGTTGTCTGGTGACAGGTGTGAAGTCAGGGAAAGCTTCCCGTAAGACTGACATTTCAAAGATTACTCCTCCTACCTCTCCACCTTCTAGGACTTTTGGTCTGTCCCCCCCCCCCCTGAAGATCTGGGTGAGAAGGAGAAACAAGTTCATGTGGAAGTTCAACAAGTCGGAGAAGGTGGTGGTGATGGTGCAGGTGGTGCTGGTGGTGATGGTCGAGGTAAGGGTGTTAACACCGAGGCGGGGTCTAGTGAGGCTACACATCGCCAAACCATCTATACCAGACGTCCACCAGCCTCTGGTGGTGGTGCTACTTTGGGAGTACCCCGGAGTCATGAGTTTGAAAATATCCAAGCTGGATCATGGGATACTCATAACCCAGCATGTGATGATCTGTCGCATGCTCCTCAGTGGAATTTAACTCAGGGCTCCCGGATGAATGATCATGATAACTGCCGAGAGTTCTTCTCCTTGTCCCTCCCCCCTGCTGAGAGGTTATTTCAGAAAAGGCGCAACCGGTTTGATCTCTTAGATGATCATATTCATGCCGGGGTCAACTTTTTTGCTACCTCCCAGGAGATTGTTAGAGAATGGAAGCTGATGGGGGAGGAGACTCTTGAATTTGAAAATGATAAAAAAGCATTTGCTGAAGAGAGGGAGAAGTTCAATGCCGAAAGGAAGGGTTTGTTATGGAGGGTGTCTGATGCTGAGCAAAAACTTGCACAAGAGAAACAGGTTAACTCCAACAAGTAGAAGGATTGGGAGATCGCTTGTGAACGTACCAATAAAGAGTTGCAAGTGCAGCGTGAAGCGATTGTGATGTTGTCGGGAGAAAAGAAGAAAATTAGTGACGAGGCTGAAAAAGAGCGCGTTGCGCGCCAAAAGAGAGAGAGAGAGAGAGTATGTCGAGCGCATAGCCAAGCTGGAGAAATTTGTTGAGGAAAAAATTGTTGAAAACAAGGCCTCTGAGATCTTGCTGACTGCAAGTGGTTACTTGCTCGTACAGTGCCTCTGGTAATATTCGTTGTTTGTTTGTTTTTGGTATTCATTGTCGTTTCCTCATGTGTGTATTACTTTTGCAGATTGCCGAACGTATCGCCGGTTCTGAAGAATTGGCCAAGTACGTGTATGTGCTTGGTGAAGCTGCACGTGGTGTTGGTCGCAAGGAAGGGTATGCTGAAGGAAGAGCAGCTGCTGAGTCAAAAGAGCCGTTGAAGAGCTTTGAATTATATAAGACTGACTGTGTCGGTCGTTATGCTAAAAAACGACAGGAGTTTGAATCTCTGGAGTTTGGTGTTGTCAAAGCTGCCGAGAAATTATCTCGGAAACCTAACGGTGTTGCCCTGTTGAAGAAGGCCCTTGATGATGAAGATCATGAAACCAGGGGCGCTGGCACCAGTCATCAGGAATGAAGGATTCTGGGTTGCACGCCGTGTATTGGCTTTGATAGCCTTGTAACCAACTGACAATTTCGTGAACAATTTACCTTTATGCTTTGTGAACAATTTGCCTATAGTTGCCGTATCTGTTATCATTTTGTTTATATTTGACATATTTCATGTTCATATTTGGCTTTGCTTCCTGTGAATTTTGTTATCGTTACAATTTGTGCATGTGTAATTACTTTGATTAGGTATCACAAATGAATGATGGCGCTGACAGGTTATGCTGTGTTAGTTACAACGTTTGTTCTGTCGTTTAGGCGCATAGGTTGATTCGTGTATACGAAGTGATCGAGTTACAGGTTATTGTGTTGACCCGGCTGTGTTCCGCCTTGTGGGTCTTACAATGTTTGTTTACTATGCTTTCGATGCTTTCGTGTTTATGTGGGCACGAAGTATTTATTTGGCGTTTTTTAGGCTTTGGTTGTGTTTTTGACCAGGCCGTGCACTTGGTTGTGACAAGCCTTGGAAGTCTACAACGTTTCCTAATTTCGAGTCATTGATGTTTTCGTGTATGCCCAAAGTAATATATGCAGTTGTGACAAAAATTCGCATGAGATAAGGTAGCCAAACACTTCTTGTGTTAGTGTTAAATGTGTTGGCGCACGGCCATTACAAGTACGTAAAAGAAAAAACTTCGACCGTCTACATGTAGCATCTCCTTAACTGCTGAGCATTCCAGGTTCTTGGAACTTCTCTGTTCTCCAGTGTGCGTACTTTGTACGCTCCCTTGCCAAGAACTTTGTCCACGACATAAGGCCCCTCCCACTTGGGGGCTAATTTTCCCGGTTTCTCGGCGTTGGACGCCTCATTATCCCTTAGGACGTAATCACCGGGGTTGAACGTGCAAATTCGGACCTTACTGTTGTGGTACTTTTCCAACTTGGTCTTGTATTTCGCCTCATTGATTGCCGCCATTTCCCTTCTCTCTTCTAGAAGGTCTAAATCCAACCTTCTTTCTTCTTCATTGTTGATCATGTTCATGGAGAGCATTCTTGGGGATGGCAGGAAAATCTCTGCCGGTATCACGGCTTCAGACCCATAGACTAGACTGAACGGTGTTTCTCCGTTACTTGTCTTTAGCATCGTCCTATGGGCCCATAGTATACTGGGTAGCTCGTCGACCCAACCTCTTTGTTGTGTCCCCAACCGGGCTTTGATGCAGTCAATTATGCTCTTGTTTACAGCTTCAACTTGACCGTTTCCCTGCGGGTGCGCAACCGAGGAAAAGGTATGCTCTATGTGCAGCTCCTTGAACCAGTTTTGGAGGTCATCGGCAGGCAAAATTTGTTCCGTTGTCGGTGATGATTCTCAGAGGCAGCCCGAACCGGAAAATTATTTGCTCCCAGATGAACCTTCGTACTACGGTGGTTGTGGTTGACGCCAACGCCTTTGCTTCCACCCATTTTGTGAAATAGTCAACTGCGACTATGATGAATTTCACTGCTCCTGGGGCTTCTGGAAAAGGGCCAACCATATCTATCCCCCATTATTGAAACGGCCACGCCGTGGTTACTGGGACTAGTTCATTCTTGGGACGCATTGTCTTCGGAGCATGTCTTTAACAACCGCTGCATTTCCTCAAAACTTTTACCGCATCCAGATGCATTCCGGGCTAGTAGTATCCATCGTTCATGACTTTGGCCACTACCATTCTTGGGCCGGCGTGAATGCCGCAGATGCCCTTATGTACTTCGCGGATCAGGTAGTTTGCATCTTCTGGATCGACACATCTCAATAGCGGTCCTAGGTAAGACTTTCGGTACAGAATTCCATCAACCATCTGGTAGTGCTCGGACTTGTACCGCACTTTCCTTGCTTCGGCTTTGTTTTCCGGTAATATTCCAGACTGGAGATACATGATTATGGGAGTCATCTAAGATGTCGTTCCCAGTTGAATAACACTCACTTGCCTTAGCGGTACCGATGGATTGCTCAGAACTTCAATGCGCACATCCTTTGCCAAGTGCTGGAAACTGGTGGATGCGAGTTTACTTAATGCGTCTGCTGGTTTATTATCGCTTCGATTGATATGGTGCACCTTGTAAGAATTGAAGTTCTGCAGCAATGCTTTCGCTTGGTCTAGGTATAACGCCATTACGTCTCCTTTGGCATCGTACTGGCTGTTGATCTGCCCAGCTACTAACATGGAGTCCACATACGCCTCGATGTGTTTGACTCCCATCTTGATCGCCAACCTCAGACAGGCAAGAAAGGGTTCGTATTCGGCTTCATTGTTTGTGCTCTTGAAGTCTAACCGGATGGCATACGTGAATTCATGTTTTTCTGGACTTACCAGCCTAAGTCCTGCGCCTGCGCCATCCTCATTGGGCGCGCCATCTGTATACAGTAGCCATGGTTCTTCTGAATGTTGCCTTTCAGCTCTTTCCATTGCCTTGCACTCCCTGTCTTTGTCGTCAGGCACCTCTGTCATGAAATCGGCCAACACCTGGCCCTTAATTGCTGGCCTTGGTCTGAAAACTACGTTGTGGCCTCCCAGTTCTATAGCTCACTTCGCTAATCTTCCAGATATCTCGGGCCTTGCAAGGATGTTGCCGATGTTGTAATTTGTTAACACATGAATGACGTGGTTGGCGAAATACCTGCGTAACCGCCTTGATGCATGAATCAGTGCCAGCACTAGTTTTTCCATTATAGCATACCTTATTTCCGGATCATTCAGAGTGCGAGACACATAATAAACTAGTGTCTGAATACCTTGGCGGTCTACGAGCAGAACTGCTCCGACTGCTTTATCATATGCTGACAGTTACATTACTAGGGGTTCTCCTTTCACTGGTGCCGTCAGTGTTGGCAGTCTTATGAGGCAATCCTTCATTTCTCGAAATGCATGTTCGGCTTCCGGAGTCCACTGGAACTGACTTTTCTTCATGCAATTGCGGAGTGTCTTGATAAATGGGAAAGATTTAGCTGCATGATTGGCTAGGAAACTGTTGAGTGCTGCTAACCGTCCGGCCAACTTCTGCATTTCCTTGATCGTCGACGGTGAAGGCATCCGCTCGATCGCTTGCACCTTTTAAGGATTGACTTTAAACCCACCCTTTATGACGATGAAACCCAGGAACTTTCCTTCTTCCATGCCGAAGGAACATTTCGCTGGATTTAGCTTGATACTCACTCCGCATAGTGTGTCAAACGTTTTTTGGATGTTTGCCAGCATCATATTTTCTTCCTTACTCATGATGACTAGGTCATCCATGTACACTTCGATGTATTTGCCGATAGCATCGCTGAATGTTTCATTCATCAGTCTCTGATAGGTCGCACCTGCATTCTTTAGACCGAAAGGCATTTTGGTGTAACAGTACAGCCCTGTCGGTGTGCGGAATGCGGTTTTGTCCTCGTCTTGGATGGCCATCTGCACCTGATGGTATCCCTTATCACAGTCAAGGAAACATTTCCATCTGAAGGTTGCTAGCGAATCGATCTTCTCATCAATATCTGGTAAGGCATAACAGTCGCGCGGGCATGCCTTGTTTAGATCCTTGTAATCTACACACATTCTCCAACTGTCGTTTCCTTTTTGGATCATTACTGGGCTCGCCACCCAAGTTTGGTACCGGACTTCTCTGATGATGCCAGCGTTTAACAGCTCCGTGACTTGTTCTTGCATAGCGTCATGCTTTATGTCTCCTAGATGGCGCTTGGCGTGTACCACCGGTTTAGCACTCTCTGAGACGTGTAATCTATGCTCCGCTATGTGACGTGGAACACCTACCATGTCAGCTGGTTTCCAGGCGAACACATCCATGTTTTCAAATAACAACTTTTTTAGCACCGCGCGCGTGAGGTCAGACATTGCAGGGCCCAAGGTGACCGTTTGTTCTGGGTATTTGCTGTTTAGCACCCATTTTTCAGCTTCCGCACGTGGTACAGATTTGCTTGCTTTTGTTGGCCTGATTTCGTCTGTTGCCAAGACTTCTTTCCTTACATAGATTAGTGCTACCCCTGTCTCTGTTGGGAACCCAACAGCTGAATGCGGTCTAGAGCAAATCATACTAAAATCTCCTTGGGATTCTCTTCCCAACAGGATATCATGTCTTGAATGTGCTGGTAGCACCATGAACGTGACTTCCTCCGTTCTTGAATTTCTTCCGTCTGAGAGCAGCACCGGAAATGATATCTGGCCGAGAGGAAAAACGGCTTCGTTGCAGAAACCAGTTAATGGGTAATCTACTAGTCTTTGTCCTCTTGGTCAAATTGATTAAAGCATTGTTCGTATATGATATCTGCGGTGCTCACTGGATCAATGAAAATGTAGTCAGTTTGGTAGTAACCGATTGCACCGGATATGACTATGGGCCTTCTTTCTCTTGGACCTTCTCTCACTATGGGAAAAACAACTTGTCTTTCGCGCCAAGAGTCGTCTTGTGTACGCTTGTTATAGTTTTTTCTTGGCCTTCGTGGACCCCCTTGAACCATGTGAGTTTCTAATTTTCGGAATTTCTTGTTGTCTGGCCCTTCTTCCCTTCGCTGAATTTGACGGTGATCGCGCTTTCCGCCTTTCACCAGATGAGTGAGTCTCCCATCTCCCTGGGCTCTTTCTATCTCATGCTTCAGGCTGAAACAGTCATCGGTCAGATGACCGGTGTCTTTGTGGAATTCGCAGAAAAGATTTGGGTCTTGGCCTCTTTTGTTTCGCATCTGTAGGGGTGGTTTGAACTGGTGGTTCTCAGTTGACAAGACCTCGGAAGGGGTCTTTGTCATGGGCGTCCACTGTTTTTCTCTATTTTCTCTTTTGACCTCTTTGCGATGGGCGATCTGGTAGATTGTGTTGCGCGCGTCTTCCTTTTACTGGGCTTCTTTCCCTGTAACTAGACGTTCTCCATGGTTGGCCTTTGCCTTTCTTGTTGCTCTGATCGTTGTGGTTGTAACTGTATTGACAGTTATCATCACTGGTCAATTGCTTGTCAGTGCGCTCAATTGTTTTTGCTGCCTCAATGAAGGTTTCCCAATCTTTGGGGCCTCCGTCTCTTCCTTTCAGTCGTTTGATCAGGTCGTCACACTTTACTTCCCTCATAAAGTGTGTGCGCATCATCTTCTCGCCGACGTCTCCGATTTCCAGGCATTCTTTGTTATATCTGGTGATGAAATCTTCCACGCTTTCGTGGTCCTTTCTCCATATATTCAAACAATCGGCTGGATCTCTAGTATGCCTGTGCTGTTGGGAGAAGTGCGCAAGGAACTTGTCTCAAAAATCGATCCATGATTTAATTTCTCCTGCTGGCAGGCTGTCGAACCAGACGCGCGCCGCGCCGACAAAGGTTTGTGCAATAAGATGACACCAAGTTGGTAGGTTCCAGCCACCTGTTACTCCTGCGCCATTGAAGACTTGGAGGTGGTCATCAGGATCTGTTAAGCCATTGTATTTGCCTACGTTGTGCGGCAGTTTTGTCTTATCAATATCAGCTGTTGCAATCTCTCTAATGAATTTGGAGTTTTCAGCCATGCCGTATGGACGATAGCTTAAGGAGTAATCATGTTCTGCCTTTGGATTGTACCCCGCGCACTTGTGGGGTTTGTATGCCTCGTGTTCAGGAGGAAATCTGCTGAATACCGTGCTCTCTTTCTTGTACGTTGGGTCATCTTCTTCATCATAGCTATCCCATTCGTCGTTTATGTTGCGCGGGCCTAAACAACTTTGTACTGGTTTTCTTTGTTGATGGGAGTATTGCACATAATTGCTTTCTGTTTCGCCATAAGTATCGCGCGTGTCGTGCGCGCTTGGCCTTCTGATGTTTCGTACAGGTGCTTTTTCAGGGTTTAAGTTCCACGCATTGGCCTGCTGAGGCATGTGAGTGCTCAGAGACCTTTGCGGCGGAGTAACAAAAGCGGATTGGTTAGCTTGTGCTTGGAGCACGGCTTGTTGTGCGTTGAGTTGTGTATAGACAAGATTTAGAGACGCCATTTGTTCGGCATACCAGGAAGCCAGAGTTTTTCCTTCGGGTAGCCCTAAAAGTGCAGAAAAGTTCAATTGTGTTTGGTCCGATGGGGCTGAGGGGCCAGCTCCATGGTTTGGTGTTTGAACTATTGGAGGTGTTTGGTGAACTACCCCAGGTGGAGGTTGGAAAGTGGCTCCATTTGTGGTTTGGTTGATGACCCTAGGTGGGGGTTGGAAAGTGGCTCCATTTGTGGTTTGGCTAACCACTCTGGATGCACTTCCAAAAATGTCAGGAAACTCGTTGTTCCTTCGTCCTTCATGGATGGCCTCGTTCCCTTGGACTCTTTGGATATGTGCGGTGTCCGAAACGAGTTCAAAGGAAGAGACTTCTCCGTCAATCTGAGGAGAAGGGTGTGGTTCAGTCATTCTAGTGAGTTTTTGAACAAGAAAGAAGATGAGAGTGGTTTGCAAAAGATGCGGATGGCGCCAATGATGAAACACTGGTATAATCCGATGATTAACTAGCTGGATTGTCTCTTCTGTGGGTTCAATCTCCTTCTTTACTCGCCAAATGACTAGGGTCCTGCAAAACAGCAACACCGTTAGCTCGTTAAGAGGGGAATATGGGGTTTCCCTCTTAACCGGGCTCCAACGTGAGAATAAGTACTGTTCCGAGGAAGAAAACAGTGTGTGTTAAGTGTGAGAGAGTGGAGAATCGAATCCTTAACCTGAATGATGAAGGGTCCTATTTATAGCCGGAGGGTGAAAGAGGGAGGAACAACCTTGCTAGCTGCTATAGGGCGACAGCTGTCCGACCAAAGGGAATATCCTCTTGGTCCCCTCTGCTGCGGTCAGGGTGATGGTACACGTGGCGCGCCTATATTCGTCCATGCTGGAAACATCGTACTGCTGCTGTCGGTCTGCTCCTGGATTTGCTGCAGGCCTACATGGCGCTTGATGACTGGTGACACGTGTTGTCCTTTCTGTTAGAGGGAGCATCTTTGGTGTCACATTGGCGTCTTCCAGAAGCTTCTAGAAGCTTCTGGATTCGCTTGCTGATGTAGGCGCCATGTTGGATGAAAAAGTTGTATGGTCCTTGCCATGTAGGCAAAGAATTGGGAGCATACCTCTTCAATAATCATCCTTTTAATTTTACTTCTAAACTTATACTTTTGTCCACCATATATAACTTAAACCCTCAATCTCATGAGAAGGGAGTCCTTATCTCCACACCTAGAAACCGCTAGACTACAAACTCTTAACTTAGCCCAATAAGACTCTGTAGGCTGACAACAAGAGCTTTTATCCACAATTAAGGAACCACAAGCGGGTCCAATCCTTTTGGCTCTAAGTTCCAATCACATCTCAAAGATGTAAGGAGCATGGATAGGGGTCACAAGGCATATGCAATGTCAAATACACCATTGAATTATAAAGCTTACCATGAGTGATCGAAGGACCACATCTTCTCGAATGTCATAAAATGTTTGGAGTGCTAACCCTACCACTTGAGCAATCTCTATGTCACATTAACATATGGGCCATATGGCGACGAACTGTATGGACAGAGATTAAAGACACCCGGGATAAAAGTTCCCTTACAAATATATGTTCATTCGTAACGAAATAACCAATATATTGAGATTCAACACATATATTTCTTAAAGCTTGTATAATGAGCGTAACATCGGGGTTAATTCCTTGAAATATAATAGTTAATCGAAGGGTTTTTTAACATCATCACTAGTGTTATTTCATTTTATTTTCTCAAAAGTTAATAGATTTGACGTTGACATTTTCATTTCTTTGGAATCATGTTAACTAGACAAAAATTCCATAATAATATTGAAAAGAACATAACGATACTACATAACAAGAAGAATATGAGATTGGGAAATCTCAATGCACAAAAATGGAAAGAAAAAAAGAAAGTAACAAATATACTGTATATATTCACGTGAGTCATGTGACTCCATCCACGGCTCCACCATATATCATATCATCCCATCCCATCCCATCCACCCAAATGGACCAAAACCAATAAAGGTTAGAAGACAAAATCAATACAAGTTGTACTTTCATGTCAATTGTTAGGTGGTATTTGTTTTTTTTTTAGGTAAAATGATGTGTGCAAAATTCAACATATAAATTACATTAATTGTGGTATAAAACTAACATTTTTTAGTACTAATATTGGAAAAAATGTGCTTTTGTCTTCTTTTTGTATTTGCAGGATTAAATGAGCTCAAATTAACAAAAGAAGCAAAAAAAGCAGCTAAATCTAACATAAATACAAGAAAAGGAACAAACGTGGCATGCCCGATCTCCCCGAAAACATCTTCCCAAGCAAAACAAGAGAACAGAAGGCTGAACACGCCCCGTGCTCAGTGAACACGGGGGCGTGCCCAAGTGTCAGCATAAAAGACAAAGTTGTAGAAGCTTCCATCGCCCACCACGGGGCCGTGCTCAGCGGACACGTGGCCGTGGTCAACTATAAGATTCGCAGAATCCAGGTAAATCTTGATAGTACAGATATTCTTTTGCACACGGGGTCATGCCCAACGGATACGGGGGCGTGGTCAACTAATGCAGACAAAAACATTTAATGAAGACAGAGAAGAGGATGGACACGGGGCCATGCCCAATGGACACGGGGCCGTGCCCGAGCTTTTGTTCAGCCTATAAATAGGAGTGCTTGGCTCAAGCTCAAACCATCCCTTGGCACACCACCTCTCTCACACTTCACCCACCACCCACCACCACCATAACACCATCATCCACCACCATCATCCATTGTCCATCATAGAGTGTGTGAGTCGTCTCGGGATCCAAGATTGATCGTAAGAGTTCTTGACAATCAAGGCCATGTTTGCCTAAGTCTCTTACATCACTTGGTGAAGATAAAGTGTCTAGTGTAATACATTTTATTTTTAATCTTTTCCCACTTTTTAATTGGTTATGTATTAATGACTTTAATAACTAGTTTCTTATGTTAAAGATGATTCTTCCTTATCGTTTGTCCGTGGTGTCTTGGCATTATTTTACTGTCTATATAAAATAAAAGATTTTCACCATTCATATCTCCACGGTCTATATTGAGGTATGTTGGCTACCTGGTCGGGGGTTAAGGGAACGGTTTGGTAAGAGTTTTGCCATTGTTCAGTGTATAGATCATGCAAAGGAGCTGGGTCAAATTTAGTAGGACCTCCTTCAACACTTAATGGTATTGGATGGCGGGGGTCCAAACTCTTTGATCCCCTCATAAGTTAAGCTACTATTAAAACTTTAACCCGGCTACTTAGGACTGTATCCCTGCTGACTCAGACTACTTAGCCGAGGGTAACGTCGCCTTCAAAAGAGAGGCCTACCACATTATGCATTAATAACTTAATTAATTATCTTTCAATAATCCGACCCTTTAGGATTGTATTCTTGCTGACTCAAACTACTGGGTTGATGGTAACGTCACCTCCAAAAGAGGGGCCTACTACAATAACTAAGATAATCTCTTAAATAGTGCAAAAGTGCGGAAATAATCAAAGGTTACACTATACACGAGTCGGAGCCAAGTGATTCATCTTGTCTATCTGTTTTTACTTTTATTTTTATTTTTTAGCATTTTAGTTAGCTTTTATTTATTTATTTTTTTAACCTTTTTCTAAACTTTTGATTTGATTAGACGTTGAGGATAAACCGGTACTAAAAGCTCTTGTGTCCTTGGACGACCTCGGTATCTTGCCAACACTATACTACGCTCACGATGGGTGCACTTGCCCATATGTTTGTTTAGTGTTAGTAAATATCGTGTTTTAAAATTTTAAAACTTGACTAAAAAGTGTTAAAAGGTGCTTAATATATACATTAATAACTAACGACACTTCACACGCATCATAAAACGTCTGCAGTATGCAGACCACATTTGCAGACAATTGTAGCAGAATAGGTGAGTCAAACCCATGTAGTCCGCAAGAAGAACACATCTTAATAAGTGTCAACACCTCATTCTGGTCTCCTTCGAACCACAACCTTGAACCCACCATCCATTCGAGCCGTCAACGACGGCACATACACCCCCTCACCAGACCCCACTGGTCTAATCTCGAACCGTTTCACTATCGAACCCACCACATAACTCATTTGCACATTAGCCATCCCCTTACCAAGACACACTCTCGGACCGGCATGAAAAACCGGATACTTGTAAGCCGACACCTCCTTCAAACCACCACTTTCCCCCAGTTTACCATCTAACCACCGGTCCGGTTTAAACTCTAGCCGGTCCGGTCCCCATATACTCTCCATCCTTCCCATACCGTAGGGAAAATAAGTCACTCGATCACCGGCTTGAACCAGCGTCCCATCCGGTAACACGTCGTCGTTTAACGCATGCTTTGAGTCCCATGAAACCGGTGGGTATAACCTCATGGTTTCACAAAGACATGCTTGTAAGTACTTCATTTCCTTAAAATCATCAAACTCATCATCCTTAAATTTTGAACATATTTCATTTACAAGGTTTTCCTCCACGTGTGAATTCTTAGAAAGTGCATAAAACAGCCACGTCATCGCCGCCGACGTGGTATCTCTTCCGGCCATAATGAAACTTATCATCATATCCCTAATTAACTCTTCACACACACCTTCCATTATAAACTTGCTTAATAAATCTTGATTTTTATTGACTTTATTAATAATAATATTTTTCTTACGTTCATGAATTATTTCCATAACATATTCATGCACCTCATTAACGGACTCTCTCAACACTTTCTCCGACCCGACCCGCAACATTCTCTTCAACTTCCACACGGCCGCGACCGGCAACGCTGCCCGTTTCGCGCTTATCTCCGCTGCGGTATCGAACGCTTTTAAAATCGGCACTTTATCGGAAAAACAATGTTGATGATCCATCAAACAGTTTGGATCAAACCCTAATGTGAGTTTACACACAATATCAAACCCTAACCTTCTCAAAACCTCTTGTAAATCGACCACCGTGTTTGTTTTCGAGTCGTGTTTTGGAACTTGACATGTAGTTGTTTGTTTTACATTTAGACAGAACGAATCTAGTAACGGAAGCAGCTTAAATTTGACAGCTTCTTTAACATTAACTTCGAATTTTTTTTGGAAATGGTATATTTTGAAAACATTTTTAGGAAAACGGGGAAGTCAAAAAAAAAAAAAGGTAAATGGGGTATCCGCTATTAGCAATAGCGGATTAGGAAGAAAAATGTTGTGTACTGTAGCTTGGTGTCAGAGATGTTTCCTAATCCGCCATTCTCAATAGCAGTTTAGGAACAAACACTTGACCAACTCAACCCAGTTATCCCTAGTTAGTTATATTACCCAAAACCTAGTTAAGTTTTAACAAACCAAAATAACCCTTTAACTGATCTACCTAACCTCCGTTAAATTTGTGGGTTTTTCAAAGAAAAAATGGTTATGCATATGGTTGTCGTAACGTTGGCTTTAGGGGTTTTCCAAAAAAAATGTTTTTTTTTTTACTTTTCACCCAAAAGTATTTCATAAATTACTTTTAACCCAAAACTTTTTATCTTTTGCAATCTATCTTCATAACTTTTTTTACTTTCAACTTTGTTCCTTTATAGTTTTCATTTTCCGCAAATTTTGCGTTTTATGCTTGGTTCTAAATTTTGTGACATAACACATCACAGCGTGCGTCTTTGGCTTAACGTTTTTACGTTTCGTTCCCCGTTATTATGCTTGGTTCCGCAAACTTAACGTTTCCCCGTTTGACACGTTTAACAACATGCGTGCGTCGTGTCAAACGGGGAAAAAATAGACGATGTAAAAACGTTCACCCACACACGCACGTTGCGTCGTGTTAACTCGCAAAATTTAGAACGAAACGTAAAAACGTTAAGCCAAAGACGCACGCTGTGATGTGTTATGTCACAAAATTTAGAACCAAGCATAAAACGCAAAATTTGCGGAAAATGAAAACTATAAAGGAACAAAGTTGAAAGTAAAAAAAATTATGAAGATAGATTGCAAAAGATAAAAAGTTTTGGGTTAAAAGTAATTTATGAAATACTTTTGGGTGAAAAGTAAAAAAAAAATCATTTTTTTGGAAAACCCCTAAAGCCAACGTTACGACAACCATATGCATAACCATTTTTTCTTTGAAAAACCCACAAATTTAACGGAGGTTAGGTAGATCAGTTAAAGGGTTATTTTGGTTTGTTAAAACTTAACTAGGTTTTGGGTAATATAACTAACTAGGGATAACTGGGTTGAGTTGGTGAAGTGTTTGTTCCTAAACTGCTATTGAGAATGGCGGATTAGGAAACATCTCTGACACCAAGCTACAGTACACAACATTTTTCTTCCTAATCCGCTATTGCTAATAGCGGATACCCCATTTACCTTTTTTTTTTTTTGACTTCCCCATTTTCCTAAAAATGTTTTCAAAATATACCATTTCCAAAAAAAATTCCATTAACTTCCATGTGTTCTTTTAACAATCTTGAAGTAAACTGGTGGCTTGCTAACTTGCGCTGAGCATGCCATAACTCTCCGTCAACGTTAAATATCCCAAACCCTAAAAAGTCGTTGAGAATGTCGGTAAAAGGTTTGCCTTTGGGGAAGTTAAGGAAGTTTGTTTTGAGCATGTGTTCTACATTTTGTGGGTTGGCTGTGATGATGGTTTTAGGAGCACCTAGGCGTTGTATGACGACGGTTTGAGTTGGTGAGGAATAGAGGAGATCGGTGTACCATGATAGGAGGCGGTGGCGGTTGTTGTAGAAGGCGATCAGGCAGCCGATGACGGCGTAAGTTGGTGGTGTGGTGTGGATGGTGTGCCGGAGTTTATGGTGTAGGATTGTTGTAATTAGAAGAAAGGATAGGGTGATGTAAAATAAGACAAGTGTGAACATGTTGGTATGGTGTAGGGAGAGATCGAGAATAGTATCTATATTTAGACAAAAAAGATTTGTTCTTATAAGATATATATAACATGCAAATTGGATTTTAATTGACTTATAAGTTATTGGTCTAACAATAATCCATATTCTCAATATGATCAATGACTCTTTTAACTTTCTTTAAGCAAGTTTCTCTCTAATAAAAAGTAACTTTGTTTGCCCTGAGGCTGTGTGTATAGTCGGCGCTAAGCCACTAGCCACATTAGCACTTGGGCACTTAAACACCATGTCATGGGCGCAAGGGCTCGCCGGTGAGTACGGTAACCGGTGTGAGAGTGGAATGCAAAAATATGCATATGTGTCCCATTGATCAGCCAATGAGAACACTTCATTTGGAGTGGGGTAACAAAACCGCTAGAGATAGTCTAATGAACAAATGGCTAATATTATTATCAATCGATATTGTAAATTGTTCTGGAACGACATAAATGAAAGTCTGGACGAACCGAATTACTTTTTTGTTATAGCATGATTGTCTTTAGCAACGAAAGTGAAAAACTTAGGAGTGTTATTGATCATGTCTTTCATATCATTATTGTTCCATGGTTTATAATTTAAATTATTAAAATCCAATTTGCTAGAAAATTAGTATTTCTTTTTATAAAATCAATATTAACATGAATACTTTATTTGATACTACTTGCAATATCTTATTGATACAATTTTTATTTCAAAGATGTACTGTAATTTTTAATTCGAAGTGGCTTAATATCAGTTGCGAATATACGATTTAGACCGGGTCTCTGAATCTGGTTGTCGTAGATTGAAAGTTCGATTGCAGGTATATTTTTTTTATTCTAGCTTTCTTTTGAATTAATTAAATTAAAAGCTAGATTTAAATAAAAAATGACGACTACGTCTAAGATTCGAGCTTTCCTTTTTTTTTATCTTTAAATTTCTTACTTTATACATATATGTTTACATGAAAACAATCATTGACTTTTGACAATTAGGATGCATCTTGGATCCTCCGAGGCCACCAACGGTGATCTTTGAAACATGACAACAAAAGGTAGGCCGTTAGATCCGGTCCTTCAGACGAAAAGAGTCTGAAAACGATCTATGTATGATGATGATCAAGTTAATATGGAATGGAGGTATCTCAGTCACTTGTATAGGTTAAGGGGTAAAGGATTGATCTCCAAGAGAGATCTTAATCATGATAAGAGTTTGGGCACCTTTTATGAGTTTATGACTTTATGGTCTATGTTTTTTATTCATAGATTATTAATTAATTAAGTTGGCATATGTAGTCTTAAAGGAGAGCTGGAGAGGTGTAAATGAGGACGTTTATGGTCCATGTTTTTTATTCATAGATCATTAATTAATTAAGTTGACATATGTAGTCTTAAGGAGAGGTGTAACTGAGCACTTAAACTTTCAGGTATGGATAATAAATTTATTATTTTCTTTTAAAAGTCCTCCTATGTATTTAGATTTTTCCTTTTCGTATTTTCTATATACTTTGATTAATTATACATATGAAACCAATCCAACTAGGCAACTAGTAGACAAGTTCAATAACTGATCTGGTTTCTAAGACATTAGTCTTAGTTTGAATCTTCATACTGTTGGATCAGTTCTGTTTAGACATAAAGGAAAACAATAAAACATACCTTTGGTTGCATCAGCACAGGTTAGCAGAGAATCCAGTAATGGAGACGCAGCCATTAAAGTTTGACATCATTGTCATCTTGGTCTGGTTTCTCCTTAGGGTGCTGACTGATGATGGTGGCTAAGAAAAACCGAAAGGGTATCGGCTGTAGGAGATGGAGGTCGAATGTGATGTTATGCTAATATGGTGTGTCTAATTGTGTAACTGAGTAACCCTTCAACCTCCACATAATTCTCCTTATATAAGCACCCAGGAGGAAACCCTAATTAGTTAATAAGGGTAATATGGTCCATCAACAATTACCAACTAATTATTATAATAGGATTGTTATATATTTTGATCTATATAATGTAAATGATTATAATGGCTACAGATTAAATATTAATACGTAATATATTTAATCTTACATTCTCCCACTTAGCCGAGTAATCATTTACTATGAGTATTAGATAAGCCTGATCAGGAGTTAACACTCATTTTAGCCTTAAACAAGTACTATAGCAGAGAAATACAGCCGTTGAATCATTATGCGACTCAGGACCCCCATTAATCATACTATAGCCTTAATTTAAAACCTAATCGTTATGATCAAAATACGCATAAGCCCTTTGTTTGATTTGTAACTATATTTGTCTATATGCCATTATGCTAGCTTGACATATTCTTAGAGACATACAAAATCAAACTGATGAGGAAAATTAACTAATACTTAGTCATTCATAGTACGATATGCAATTGCGCACGGCCATCAATTAATACCCGTCTATGAGCTCTCTTAATAAGACTTATGGGTAATAGCCCTTCAGTTATAGGATCCTTAAGCATATCATGAATGTATTCGATACAAAACTTAGTTTCCTCAATTCGTTCATAAATGAATAATTAATTGCGTATCGAAAATTAATGCAGCACCTCTTGAACTGTTACTGTTTAAGGAGTCATGGTAGCTGACTTTATCACACTAAGTCTTCAAAACATTATATGGAGTCATTAAACTTATGAGTCCACTGATAAACTTCCAACAACATTTAGTGACTATATTATGTCGTTATAACTTAGGTTGTTAATATCAGTACATTATGACTCCTCCATGAGATATGTTTTGTCTGCTAACATAAGGATATACCCGAAATTACATTCTTGTCATCCTTGAATATCTCAAAGTTAGAGTAATAAACCGGTTTTAATTCTCACTTCTTCTTTAAATTGTAGCCTCTCGTTTCTTTTTAAAGATATTGTACTACTCCATTAGATGCTTCACATTAATCTAGACATATCTAGTGTGATGCAATGTGAGTAATATCTAAACGAGTATAGACTTGAACTTACATAAGGCTTCCAATTAATGAAGCGTAAAAAATAATCTCATTTACCATAGTATCCTCTGAAGGAGAGCAGTATTGTTTGTTACATACGTAAGGACCCATTTACTGTTAAACTTATGGAACAGAACTAATGTCCCACTGGGTATATCTCGGTATGTTATGATATCTATCACGTAAGAGATATCTCTGAGATATATTATATCATAGTTTGTGTTCACAATGCTTTGACTTATGTAACATATACTTGTCAAAAGAATATCATCTATATAGACAAGTTTATTTTAGTTGCTCCCACTCATTTTGAGGTAGGTACATTAATCCACTTGATTCTTGATGAAAATAATTACGTTAGCTTTTCATCACATTATGATGTTTGCATTAACCCATACATGGATATTATTGGCTTACAAATAAAGTGTTCTTTAACCTTCAGTTTGAAACTTTAGGTTGTTATTTAATGAACATGTAAATATGCTAGCCATTTGTTAGGGAAAACAGTTTTTAATGTTCATCTAATGTAGCTTTAAACTATTATAAGCTACTAGAACAGTGATGATCCTCAAAGAAATCTTCTATAAAATATGTAATAAAGATTCTTTAATAATTTATCTCTTCCTGAGTATAACCTTTGACAATCAATCATATTTTTTCGTGTCTTAACGCTTATATATCAGGATTTGGTTTAGTTATGAACACTCTTAGGTAATTCAATCAAATCCCAAACGTTATACGAACACATAAAATCAGTTTTACTAGAAAACTGTTTTATTCCATTT
This sequence comes from Helianthus tuberosus, assembly GCA_030545235.1. Lineage (NCBI taxonomy): Eukaryota > Viridiplantae > Streptophyta > Magnoliopsida > Asterales > Asteraceae > Helianthus > Helianthus tuberosus. The sequence goes on from JARYGA010022252.1 coordinate 43,723, forward strand.
AGAAGATTAATTGACGCTAATGGCTTAATTTGAAGAGATAGGATCAGCAAACATTTCCAAAATCCATTTCAACTTCAATTAGGGAGGTTATGTAATCATCAAAGTTAGTAGGCTTTTAAACCTAGATGACCTCCTGAGTTGATTCTTGGGTTCATTAGAAGTTTCAGTTTTATGGATTAGCTCTTGGTTAGGTCGCTATCATTTTCATTCTAAGTTTGTAAGAGTTGGTGCAGTATGGTGTACAAGAGGTGTAATCGGAGTTAAATTCGGAGTGAAATTTAATGACACTCTTCCCCCCGCCTCTTGTATTCCTTGCAAATCATAATAAGGACTTTGACTGCTCCCACTGACCTTAGAAATCTTTAGGAACTCAGCATGCTTAGGGTCAATATGTAACGACCAACAAATTCTAATAGAGAAACGAGTTAATGACGTTAGTCGTTGAAGTTTCTCTTGTTGAGGATTATGTTAGTTTAGGTAAGAAATCTAAGTGTGCCCACAAGTAAGCAACAATGAAACTTTTGTAAGAGTAGCATTAGATTTAAGGAGATAATTTATGATAGAACAGTGTCATAATGGAGCAGTGTCTTGTACAAGAGGTGTAAATTGAAGTAATATAAAGTTTTCACTCCCCCCACCTCTTGCAACTATTGCAAGTTATTATTAAGGCACTTAATGCTCCCACTGATCTTTGATATCTCTAAAATGCTACAAGAGAAGTTTCAATGAGCTACGTGATGTGGGAACCTATCATATATACGTTAAACTTTATTTGATTTCTTTAATGTCCAGATATCATAAGAAACTTTAGGGACATATCTAATAGAAATCTTATTAAGTATATATATATGAGAGTAGGGTTCGCACGGAAAGTGTGTTTTTCCTAGAAAGTCTAGGAAGTGATCTGGTCCATCCGATTGGTGTGTTTAAGGGTTGAGATTAAATCAATGGCAATCTTGTAATATTTGAGTTTAATTAATTGATTGTTTTAAATGAGTAGGGGCAATTTTGTCAATGACCGTGTTTTAAATCAATTAGATAACCGCCCAGTTCCTAAATTCAAGCGATTTTCCCTCCCTCTCTCTCCAAACCCATCTTGGAAACCCCAATCCCTACCAAAAATAACTACAATCATGGAAGAAGATAACCTTAGAAACGATGGAGAGCACCGGATCAAATTAAAACACTTCTCCATCTCCACCATCTCCGAGTTCATCATCACCATTTAAATATTGTTCTTATCATCTCCGTTTTCTTGACGATGTGTTTTAACAGCAAGCAAATTAATACAGTTGTGTTTTAGCAGCAATCAGATTCATACAGTTGTGGTTTAGCATCCAGATTCATACATATGTGTTTTAACAGCAAGCTGATTCATACAGTTGTGTTTTAGCATTCAGATTCATACAGATGTGTTTTAACAGCAAACAGATTCATACAGATGTGTTTTAACAGCAAGCAGATTCATACAGATGTGTTTTAACAGCAAGCAGATTCATACAGATGTGTTTTAACAGCAAGCAGATTCATACAGATGTGTTTTAACATCCAGATTCATACAGATGTGTTTTAACAGCAAACAGATTCATACAGCTGTGTTTTAGCATTCAGATTCATACAGTTGTGTTTTAACAGCAAACAGATTCATACAGTTGTGTTTTAACAGCAAGCAGATTCATACACTTGTGTTTTAGCATTCAGATTCATACAATTGTGTTTTAACAATAATCAGATTCATACCCTGTGTTTTACCATCTTTATATTGTGGGATCTATAAAAAAAATTGACTTTAGCCCTGTAAACTGTTAAAACACAGCACCAAGAACATGCTGATAAATTCCAGTAATCTTCTGAATAATGGAATATGCGATGTAATGTGACATGGAATTTTAGTTAATGAACACATTGACTTCCAGATTTGAATTCAAAAATAATAAAAATTCCAAAAATCATGGAATTTTAGTTAATGAAGATACATTCCAAAAATAAAATTAAAATGTGAAATTACATGATAGCCCTTCTACTTAAAATCCCTCAATGACACATGTCCAATTCTTATTCCTTCCTAGACTTTCTAGGAAAAATAGACTTTCCACCCAACTCCTACTCATATATATGAATAGATTTCTTCTAAGACCGTGAGCCATATGCGACAAAATTTAGATACAAGTTGATAGTCTTTTAAATGATAAATGAATTATGTCTGAATATTCCATTTGGAATAAGTTCCACGAATGTCAATGAATGACTTATGATAGACCCATACCTATTCCTTAAGCCAAGTCATATTTAGGGCTATAACGTCATGATTTAAAATCACTTAGAATGAGATTAAATGAAAAAAATCATCCTTATTAACCATGTCATGATTTCTCATGAATTTTGGTTATAATGGACGAAATTTATAAGTCTCATTTTCCTTTTGTCGAATTCTCATTTGCATGATGACAAAAGTTGTGAAAGCGTAAGGTATCATCTAGTTCCATCTTAGTAATGTTTCAATCCAGATATTTAGAACAAATAAAATGAGAGTTTAAGATAAGTGATACTTTATGTTGGTTATGCAAACCTCACAACCTTCATGACATAGCCTAAGTAATGATACTGTATTCTGGTTAATCTTCAGAATATGTAAGGTATCGAAAGGCTTTGTTAGAAGACTGCTTATTATGGTTCTTATAACCTTAACATTTAATTTTGTCACTAACTCTCATGTTAGTTATTTGTCGAGTTCTGGTAAGGAAACGTATGGAACTAGAGTCAACTAATCATGTGTTAATTGGAATATTAAAAAAATATCAGACTTAAATATCATTAGTAAGTGACTATCTAATTAACTTATCCAACTGTTCTTTGGAATAATGGATAGTCTCGTTGCTTATGTCTAGTCTAATGACATAATTATGCAGTGAGATTTTCCCTTGAAGAACCTTAGAGTTGGGATTTTGTACTTGTATTTTGTCTATGGACCTTAGAACAATCCTCTTTTAAAGTATTAGTGGTTCTAAGGTGAGTAACAACTTATTTTCCAGCTTCAAACACTTATTTATTTGTACATATGTTGCTTATCAACACACTCGTTATACTTTGGTACTTTTGAGTGTTATAGTTGATTTATAATGCATCAAATTGTACAAGTGAAAATCTTAGTATGTAATGTACTGGAAAATGTACTTATTTCCATGCGTAAGCCCTTAACTTTATGGGTCATGGTATTGTACATTATTATGTATTCACATATACCACTTAGTTTTATAATTTATAATTTTAAATGAAGACATGCATCTTAGGAGTTCTATTGATTATTCCACAATTATAGATTAGTCTTAGGAAAGACTTAATCTGGAATAACCTTTTAGTGACAGCACTTATTCTTGATTATCATAAGAGACATCATGTTCGATTTATCCTAATCATCATGCTCTACTTTTCTTCTGTAGTGCTTTATCAGAAGAGAGCAATAGGATTATCGTGCCTTAAGAGATAATCAAGAATTTAATTTAAGAGCTAATTCTAATAGAAATTTAAGCAAAACATATTAGATTTAGGAATTAGAGTGGATGAGATATAGACTTATAGAAGAAAAATTATAGTGAGAAAAGTTATGGGTATTAAAATAAGGCAGACAAAATGATCATAAAACTTAATTAAGGATCATTAATATAAGGATCATTGTGTGAAGAGGTTGTGATATGTCTATTACTAACATCAAAATAATAGACTTAGCTAAAAATTCTACTTAAACGAAGACAAAACAGCTTTGGCCAGAAGTGTAATCATTTAAGCATATGTGCAAAGTAGTTGTAACAAATCAGCTTTGGCCAGAAATTGAGACAATCACTTTAGTTATGCACTTGTTGAGTATGCCATCTATGAATGAATTAACTCAGCTTTGGCCAGAAATTAAGACATTCATGCTTATGATGCACACACAACATAGCTTTCGTGATACTTGAACGATAAGTAGACGCATCAAATCAGCTTTGGCCAGAATTGATACATCAGAAGCTCATTCAAGTTAAGCCATTTTGGTTTTGTAAAAACATTATTTGATCCTTATTAATTAACTAAGTGATTACAAAACCAATTATTTAAAAACTACCCGTTAGCGCGGATCGAACTTTGTCTCGAGTCATAACCTTGTTGTCTCGAGTCGAGACCTTTGTCTCGAGTTGACACGTTATGGTCTCGAGTCGAGATCTAATGATCTCGGGTCGAGACCTCTGTCTCAAGTTGATACGTTATGGTCTCGAGTTGACACGTTATGGTCTCGAGTCGAGATCTAATGGTCTCGAGTCGAGACCTCTGTCTCGAGTTATGAAGGTTTAATGGCCTTAGTCGAATCCTCAGTGGTCTCGAGTTGACACGTTATGGTCTCGAGTCGAGACCTTTGTCTCGAGTTGTAAACTTTTGAGAGCCCTTATGATTTCGAGTCGAGACCTCGTGGTCTCGAGTCGAGATCTTGGTCTCGAGTCGAAACCCGATGGTCTCGAGTCCACTGTTAATAGCTGTTTATTGTGATAACATAACTGAAAATTCAAAATTTAAGAATTGTGATAGAGTTTCCTATTATAACATTGATTTAATTTTATCAGAAATTTCGTAAATCATAATCTTTATATCCCATTAACAGATTTCGAAAACTTTATTAGATAAAATTAGATCAAATTAGGAAAAACATTCCGCAATTCAAAACACATTCCAAAACATAAGGGAAATTTCGAATTTTCACTAAGAACATTATGAACCCTAAAAAACATAAAACATAATTCTGGGTTCCGAAAACTGAATTTTAAGATTTTATATACAGATTTCGGACATTAATATACCCATATTGGTTTCGAGTTACATGATTTACCGTCCTTTTCCGAATTAACAGTGATTTCGGTGACATTAAAGAACTCGAAAACAGCCTGTGATTTTATTAAGTTTCAAAAAAATTCTGATTTCCAGATTTCAATCCCAGAATAATGGATACGAAAACAGAACTGACTAATCAACATATGCTCTGATACCACATGTTGGATCAGTTCTGTTTAGACATAAAGGAAAACAATAAAACATACCTTTGGTTGCATCAGCACAGGTTAGCAGAGAATCCAGTAATGGAGATGCAGCCATTAAAGTTTGACATCATTGTCATCTTGGTCTGGTTCCTCCTTAGGGTGCTGACTGATGATGGTGGCTAAGAAAAACCGAAAGGGTATCGGCTGTAGGAGATGGAGGTCGAATGTGATGTTATGCTAATAGGGTGTGTCTAATTGTGTAACTGAGTAACCCTTCAACCTCCACATAATTCTCCTTATATAAGCACCCAGGAGGAAACCCTAATTAGTTAATAAGGGTAATATGGTCCATCAACAATTACCAACTAATTATTATAATAGGATTGTTATATATTTTGATCTATATAATGTAAATGATTATAATGGCTACAGATTAAATATTAATACGTAATATATTTAATCTTACACATACAAGTCTCCATTTTTATGGTGGAGGAGGGGATTTTTGGCATCATTCAAAGTGTGAAATGGATCTTGGAGTCTTGGACTATCGAGGTTTCGGACTTCGTAGATCAAGTGGAGAATTATTCTTGAATATATGTTTGTCAATGGACCAATTTTGACCCATAGGTAGTTAGTATTTTGCTAAACTAAAATTTCTTTTTATTTATTTAGACTGGACACCTAGTCTCCATGTCTAAATTAAAAAGCAAAAATGTAAATGTGAAATGCGATATGTATATGTTGGGTCAGGATATAAATGAAAGATTTTTTGGATAGAAAGGTTAGAAGCAATTATATCTATTAGATTTAAAATAAATTGACAGGATTAAATGGGCGGAACTGGAAAAAAGAAAAGAAACGTGTGGGTTTGTGTAAGAGTATTCTAATCCATCTAAGGCAATAGTTAATAGTTCTCTCTCCTTCAATTTCCCCATGTTTTTAAAACGTTAATAACTATTTAATACGACATTATTTTTTTTATAAAAATTGCACCAGAACCATTAGTGTTTAAGTTAAACGGTCAACGCGATTTAAAACAGCGAAGAAAAACAAGTTTGTAAAACAGGGCTACGTCGCGCCACGTGACGAAGCACACTTGTCATGTCGCATGGCGCGACGAGGACCTGTTTCCAGAATATTTTCATAACTGGCAGTTTTTACCCCTGCGCAGAACCTAGCCAAGATTTCGCAGTTTTTGCAGCGAACCTGACCCAACTTTAAGTTTATCATTTTTAGAACCATTCCCCACATTTGTAGGTTTCAAAACCTTGATCCGAACCCGGATCGTCTAGCTTTTAAAATCACTTTTTCGGTTCAAAATTAATCACCCAACCAACCTGTTAGGAGGCATTAAGCCAAAAAGCTTACGCCTTTGACTTTTATGTTACAAGAAAGATCAACCCAATTATGGGACTCATTTTTAATCTACCCTAAGGGGTAATTTGCCCGATTCATCATTCGGGGGCATTTTAGTCAAATATTCACATTGTGTACATATGTATTGTCACACCCCAACCGATGGAGGAATCATCGGGGCGCGGAACTAGGCGAACCAGATTGCTCAAGAGAATCCATAACAACTATTTGTTACCAATATTTAACAGGTTTAACAACCCATGCTATTAAACAAACATTCCAACAAATGTCAAAACAGAAACTAGTACGACAACCTAGATTTTTATTGTGGGTTTCTAGACTTCCTATCCATTTGCAGCAAACATCCAATCAAGCTGTCACATACGTTAAAATAAAGTCAATACAATAATGTAAAGGTAAGTACACAAGTTTAGCATAAGTATAGTATAGTATAAAAACGTTTACGCATAACCAGCATGTAACACGTAACGGGCGAATCAAGTAACTATCAACAATGATACAAGCTAACCACATGATAGCGAGTAGAGTATGCACGACACATGTTCACCAGAGCGAACACGTGAAGTAAAGTATGTGATCCTTAACAACCCCTGACTAAACAGGTGCTGAGTCCAAACTATAGTACTATCGTTGCTAAGGGCGGTCGGTCATGTCATCACTGTGTAACATAGCAACAAGTATTCAACTAATCACGTATATAATGCGAGTGAGGTTAGCGTTTAAGTGTTGTGTTTTTTATAGAGAATGTATGAAACACCCAAAAGTGCGTTAAGCGAAAAAGGGGTTCGAGTATACTCACAGTGCGTGCTTAAAGATAAACACGATCTGGAAATGGATTGAAGGGAGCGCCGGATCAGCCTATGTACGGGAACAGAAGCGTAAGTCCTCCAAAGTGCTGAAACGGTCGAAATCGAAGTGTCGGTGGGAAATAGAGGCTTCGCCGAAGTTGTGCCTTCGTACGAATGTGGGTCTTCGCACAGGTATGGCTTCTGTTGTCCAAAATCGAGTGTGCTTCGCGTCTGTCTTCGGAAAATCGAGTGTTCATCCGTCCAACCTTAAGCTACTGATTAGACTTAGAGTCGGAGAGGTCTTTGTCTGAGTCACGGATGAGAATCGGGCTTTGATGTGCGTAGTCAGTGCCTTCCTACGAAGGCAGTGCCTTCGTAAGAAGCCGGGCTTCGCACAGTACAGTCCTGCTCGCATTCGTGGCTGTTCTTGGCGTTTGAAATTGTGTTTTCGTTTGAATCGGATGTATTTTCAAGTCCTTTTCATGATGGTTTCGACACTACCTCGTCCCACTATCCAGTGAATGAAATACATGTCGTTTTAGGTCCGTTTTAGTGTAAAAATCGAGTTTAAAAGGGTTTTAAAGGGTTTTTACCTAGATCTAACACTTGGTGAGTGCGAAATCTGCAGATTTCTAACTTGGGAACCCGTAGCTAGGCCCAATACACTCGGTTAAGTGTAGATCTGTTGTAAAACAAGAACATTTGATGAAAAAGATGAAGGTTTTCATGAAAAAGATGAAGTTTAGAAGAAAAAGATGAAGTTTAAGTGAAAAAGATGAAGTTTGGTTGAAAACAAAAGAGTTTGGATGAAATCAAAGTGAATCTTGTGGAAAATCGTAGTGGAAAACGTTGTGTAATCATGTAAAAATGATAAATCTTACTTGAAAACCGTCGGACAGTAATTTGGCAGCGTTTCAGGGTAAAAGACAGCAAGTTAGAATGAATGAGGAGAGCTTAGGTATTTATAGGAGAGGGTTGGGACTTTTGTTCGAAGCTAGCTGCCTTCGTACGAAGGCAGTGCCTACATACAAAGCTGCTGGCTTCGTTGCTGAGTTCAACCAGTAATTCGAGTCGGTAGGCCACTTTACCAATTCTTTCCAGAATCTTAAAGGGGCCCACGTAACGTGGTGCTAGTTTCCCTTTCTTGCCGAATCGGATCACCCCCTTCCAAGGTGAAACCTTTAGGAGTACATGATCACCAACTTCGAACTCTAGGGGCTTGTGGCGTTTATCGACGTAGCTCTTTTGACGACTCCGAGCTTTCAGAAGATTGTCTCTTATCTGGAGAATCTTGTCTGTCGTTTCTTGTAGTAACTCGGGACCGATGATATGTGCGTCTTAGATCTCGTGCCATACAATAGGCGATCGACATTTTCTACCGTATAGTGCCTCAAAGGGTGCCCTTTAAATACTAGCGTGATAACTGTTATTGTACGAGAACTATACTAAAGGTAAATGTGAATCCCAATTACCACCAAAATCTATAACGCACGAACAAAGCATGTCTTCGATGGTGCGGATTGTGCGCTCAGTCTAACCGTAGGTCTGGGGATGGAATGCGGTACTGAGATTGAGAGTCGTACCGACAACGGATTGGAATGTCTCTCAGAGACGTGAGGTAAAATGACCATCACGGTCAGAGATGATGTCACGAGGCGTCCCGTGTTGACAAATGACTTCGACGGTATAGATTCTTGCCAATCGTTCAACCTTAAAGTCTTCTCGTATCGGAATGAAGTGAGCAGATTTCGTAAGACGATCAACGACAACCCAAATGCTATCGTGATCAGAAGGCATTCGAGGGAGTTTCGTAATAAAATCCATGGCTATACTCTCCCATTTCCACATCGGGATTTCGGGTTGTTCGTGTAAACCAGAGGGTGGTTGATGTTCGGCCTTAACCTTCGAGCAAGTTAGGCATTTCGAAAACATACAGAGCGATATACTTTTTCATGCCCGGCCACCAATACCTAGAACGGAGGTCCTGGTACATCTTGTCGGCACCGGGGTGAATGGAGTATCGAGATTTGTGGGCTTTAGTCATCAGTATCTACCTAAGGTTATGACGACTAGGAATCCAAATGCGGTCGAGATAGTGAGATCTTTGAAAATCAAAGTAGGGAGTGGAACGGGTCATTAAGATGCGGGTTTCACCCCTAACTTAACAACTTCGCTCCTAGCTGTGGTAAAACCACGAGATAGAGATGGAGATTTCCGTTGAGATATGGATTTCACTCCTAAGTCAACGAAAGTTCTCGTGCTGAAAGTAATACGCGGGTGAGTGATCTCATCGAGAGTTCTTGGTTTTCACACCTAATCTCGACACAATCACTCGTTTGTGTTATACGAGTATCATCAAACGTGTACATTGTGTTAGCCTTAGGAAAGGCAAAATAAGTTTTTAACTTTAGGAAAGGTCCCTTCGTATGAACCTGTATATGTGGGTTCGTACGAAGGTGTAACAATGCAGGTTCGAACGAGAGTACAACATGTGGGTTCGTATGAAGCCCCAAGTGGGTTCGTACGAAGCTAGTCTGCTTGGTACTTAGACTATAGACTAGGTCTGTTCTACACAACTCGACCTAATTCCCTATAGTTATGGCTCTGATACCAATCTGTCACACCCCAACCGATGGTGGAATCATCAGGGCATGGCGCTAGGCGAATCAGATTGCCCAAGAGAATCCATAACGACTATTATATGACAATATTTTTAAAGGTTCATTATCCCATACTAACGAACAAATATTCATAGAAAAATCAAAACAATTTACATGTCTCTCAAACAATCAAAATCCGACAACCTAGATTTTACTGGATGAGTTTCTAGACTTCCTATCCTTTTTGCAGCATAACAATCCATCAACCTGTCACATATGTTAAAATAAAAGTCAATACAATAATGTAAAGATGAGTACACAAGTTTGCTTAGATATAGTATAAAAAGCGTTTACGCATAACCAGCATGTAACACGTAACGGGCAAATCAAGTAATGTCAGTGCCTTCGTACGAAGCCAGGCTTCACACAGAACAGTCCAGCTCGCATTCGTGGCTGTTCTTGGCGTTCGGAGCTGTGTTTTCGTCTAAATCGGATGTATTTTCGAGTCCTTTTCATAACGGTTTCGACACTACCACGTCCCACTATCTATTGAACGAAATACATGTCGTTTTAGGTCTGTTTTAGTGTAAAAATCGAGTTTAAAAGGGTTTTAAAGGGTTTTTACCTAGATCTAACACTTGGTGAGTGCGAAATCTGCAGATTTCTAACTTGGGAAGCCGTAGCTAGGCCCAATACACTCGGTTAAGTGTAGCTCCGTTGTAAAACAAGAAGATTTGATGAAAAAGATGAAGAATTTCATGAAAAAGATGAAATTTAGAAGAAAAAGTTGAAGTTTAACTGAAAAAGATGAAGTTTGGTTGAAAACAAAAGAGTTTGGATGAAATCGAAATGAATCTTGTGGAAAATCGTAGTGGAAAACGTTGTGTAATCATGTAAAAATGATAAATCTTACTTGAAAACCCTCGGACAGCAATTCGGCAGCGTTTTGGGGTAAAAGGCAGCAAGTTTGAATGAATGAGGAGAGCTTGGGTATTTATAGGAGAAGGTTGGCACTTCTGTTCGAAGCGAGCTGCCTTTGTACGAAGGCAGTGCCTTCGTACGAAGCTGCTGGCTTCGTTCGAAGGGCCAGTCTTGTGTGGGAAAACCTTCGTTTCGCGTGTAAGATGCTCGTTTAATTCGTTTTGTTGCGTTAGTTAGTTTAAGTACTTAAAGTATTTTAGAGAGATAAAAAGTATTGCGTTGCGTTGCGTTTCAGTGTGATAAATCGAGTTGTGAGAGTGAGCGTTTGAGCGTTTAAGCGAGTAACAAACACACATAACATAATTTAAACAAATAAACACATAATAACATAAATAAATCCGCGTTTCGAGTTTGCGTTGCGATAAGCGTCTAAGTAATAAGCGTTTAATGTGATAAAATGCGATAAATAGTCTATATAAAATGCGTTTAAAATGTAGTGAAAACCTATAGCGATAATGCGAATCTCAGAGTACAAGCGTTTACGAGAAAACTAACGGTAACAAGGGAACAACCAAAATACGAATTGTTACAGCGGCCCGTTCTTGTAACGTTGATAGTTCTTGGCACCTAAGCCACGTGACACTAAATTCGTTAATCAATAAATTCAACGAAATCAAATTAAAATGTGTAGGAACCCTAGGTCTTGCAAGTATTGAACCGGGTGTGAACCTTGTTTCAACTTATTGTTTTCAATCAAGTAATTAACTTTTTCAATAGTTTAAGTAATCTCATTAGTAATTCATAATAAAATTGTCGGTCCAGTCCGACACCCATTTTCCAAACAAACAAACAAACAAAAGAATTAATTCAACATAGCAAGCTTCATAAGTTGTTCCACTTCATAATCCATCAAGCTTAACACAAACCACAGACTCTTCGTGGTTTGACCCATTACTACCGCTAACTCCCTGGTTCGAATCCGGGCTGGACCGGTTTTTGGGCATTTTTTTTTCTAAATTCATTTTTTGATTTAATAAAACCCTTAAAATCCTTAATAATAATAAACAGTTTTATTTTTTTAATTATTTTTCCTTTATAGTTAAACCTTTAAACCTAATAAAAACATAAATAATTAACGAATTATTATAATTCTTTTGTAACATTAAATGTAATAATGAGATAAAATATAATATATAAATAATCAATTTGTAAACATTAAATATTAGGAATATTCTTTAACTTATAAATATTAACTAGATCGTTATATGGTATTTTAACATTTAGGGTAATCGTGTTCGTTCTTTTGGATTTGCCTATTTTTCTTCGCGCGTTATCTTCAAGGAATCATTATACGCAACCACTGTGAGTGAATCTTACAACTCTCCGTTTTACACTATTTACTCTTTTTTGGGGTGTATCATGTGTCGCATTACATTAATATTCTTTTTTATTAATTACGTGCAATTACCCATTTGTGAAGTATATGTGTTACGTGTTATTGTTTGTTGTTTATCACTTGGTACATTTCATTCATTTTGGACATCACATCAACATAGGCTCGTCGGTTCTCCATTACCCATGAGCGGAACTTGACGTTGCCAACCATATAAGGTCAGCTCCGTTTAATTGAGTTAGACCTTGCAGCACACCATAATACCGTGCAACATGCATACATTCATTAGCACACCCTAATACTGTACAACACGCATACATTCATTGGAATCATTTCAGTTGGTTTGTTTATTATTTGAGATTGTGTTATGAGTTTTGACATATGACATACAACATATTTACTTACATTGGTTAACACACGTTTTCTCAATAAACCAAACTTAAACTTATCATTTTTCTAATAACAATAAGGTTCACTCACCAACCTTTGTTGACCCAAATACTATTTTTACACATGATACAGGTGAACAGGCTTGAAGAGAAGATTGGACATAGGATGGACCTTAGTTAACAAGAAACGGATAAATGTAGCTTAGTGGTTATTATCAATGTCTCATTTGTAATTGTTTATTTGAATTATTTGTTATGTGAAACCTTCAGTTCAGATTAGTGATTATTTGAAACACGAAATAGCAAGTCATAAGACTGTGGGGTATGGGGCGTGGGTTGGCTGAAAACGCCCAAGCCACCACCCCGGGTGGGCTTGGGTTTGGGCGTGGCCCAAGGGGCGGGAGTTTAAAGCCGGGCATGGGGCGGACTAGCGATCCTATGTGGCCGGCTCCTATTCGCTTGTTGGTTAGGTCAGAGCGGTGGGCATTTAAATTTCAAATTATAACCGTTTGGCCAAGCCAAGCGGTTCACCCACCCAACATCGCTATATATATTACCCCAACCCCACTGACTGTCCGCTACCCCAACCAAACACACTTGATCGATGGCCTCTTGTACACACGAAGAAGAGCTAGCTCTTGTCACGAGCGTCATTGACGCAATGAAGGGCCGACAACCTGGTGAAACGCGTTACTGGCCGGAAGCTTTTGCTAGCTACCGGCATAACATGGGAAATGGCCGGCACAACTTAAACGCGTGCCAACATAAATGGCGCGAGCTACGGCCGGAGCTTGATCGTTTCAAAGCCTACTACGAAGCCGTTCCGAGCTGTGAGATAAGCCATGAAGACCGGTTGGCGGTGGCGAACATCGAGTTTCGGGGCAAGGAGCAGAAGCCGTTCGACAAACTCGCTCTTTTTGAAATTTACCTAACGCTCTAGGTTTTTTTTTTATTTTGTAATCCTTTTTAGGTTATTTTGTAATTTTTATGAATTTTGTAATTTTTAGGAATTTAATAAAATTTTAGGCTTTTTTTAATGTTGTGTGTATTTTTTAATTTTTTGTATTTTTTTTAATAAACTGCCATGCCACGCGGGCTAGCCAGGCCCCGCCATACCCCACGGACACGTCACTCACCAGTCGGGGGCTCGAACTCCACGTGTCAACTCATGCCCCCAACCCCCGCCCCACCATACCCCACGGTCTAAGCTCTCAAGTCAACCAAATCATGCCCTGATCACCTATTCCGCAGCAGGTCAGGGTGTGACACCTATGGTGTAAACCATAATGGGCCAAATGAGCAAAATGGCGAGTAATCACATTTAGGTGATTAACATAATGAATTTTGAAAATATGACTTTTTGACGCCAACCAAATGGGTCGAAAAAATTAAAATGAGTTGTTGGTGATACACCAATAAACTTTCAAAATATGACTTTCTAACGCGAACTGAATGAGTCGAACAAGTAAAAATGCGTTTTTTGTGATAAACCAATAAACTTTCAAAATATGACTTTCTGACGCGAACCGAATGGGTCGAACATGTAAAAATGAGTTTTTGGTAATAAACCAATAAACTTTCAAAATATAACTTTCTGGCGCGAACCAAGAGGGTCAAACGAGTAATAATGAATTTTTGGTGATAAACACTTGTTGACGCGAACCAAATGAGTCAATCAAGTAAAAAAAGTGATTTTTTGGTGACAAACACTTGTTGACGCGAATCAAAAGGGTCAATCACGTAAAAAAGTGAATTTTGGTGATAAACACTTGCTGACGCGAACCAAACGAGTCAAACAAATAAAAAAAGAGTTTTGATGATATGTACTTGCTGAAGCGAACCAAAACGGGTCAAACTGGTAAAAATGAGTTTTGGTGGTAAACATTACTGACGCGAACCAAAATGTGTCAAATGCATAAAAATGCAAGTAAATCATATGCTAATGATTAAACTATGATTATAAAAAGGAGACCCTATGACGTATGATATAACGGGTCAAATAAGCGAAATCACAAGTATATCACATGTTAGTGATTTAAACAATATAAGGACCTATGTAGTTGTCTAAAGAATAAACCAATAATGGTTAAAAGACTAAACGGGTCAAATGGTGATGATATCTGTAACAACCCGATCTTGCTTCGATTTGTAACTGCTTTGTATTCTGAGATTCCATATAAATAAAGGGTTATGTTCAACTAAATACATTTTCATCACACAGCACCATTGCACGTTTAAACGCTTTATTATCGCAACGCTTAATGCTAACACAACACGAATTACAGAGAATTATGTTATTTTAATTACCGAGTGTGTTTGTTTGTTTGGTAACCACTCTCGCCTTCGCACTCGCTTATCGCGCTAACTCGCTAATCGCAAACGCTGTTAATTGTAGTAGTAATGTTATGCTGTGTGTTCTTGTATGCTTTATTTGTGTGTGCTTATTATGTTATGGATTGTACTCGCTCACAACGCTCAAACGCTACTCGCACAACTCGCTTTATCACAATAAAACGCAACGCAACACTCAAAGTTGGAAACTAACAAATCCATACTCAGCCGTCCGAATGGGCCATCCGCTCGGATGGAGCCCATCCGGATACAGCCCATGCGTGCACCGCCTCAGTCTTCACCCTCACCTATAAATAGTGGACTTGTGTCTTCATTTCAACCTTTTAAGCTCTCTCATCGGCTCTCAAGGTTCCGACTGCGAATCAAGACTTCTTGTAAGTTTTCGCTCCGTTTTCAACCTCCATTCCACTCCTACTCCATCTTCTTGCTTTATAATCACAAACACACGCACACATCCTTCAATTCTTACTTAAAATCACTGATTTTTGACCACTGGAAGATGGTTTCCGCTCGTTTTGCTTAGGCAAACTGTTGTGGAGCATCATTCAATCGAGGTTGGTTCAAGATCTAAAGGATTTTCACATTTTTCAACTTAATTATAAACTTTCTTCGATTTTTGTACAACTTTGGTGGAATCGGGGACTCGTCAGACTTCCAACTCTTTTTATAGTCGAGAGGCAGCACGAGGGCTGATTTCCACCGAAGAGATGGACCGATTAACGGGTCAAACATGAATCTTCATCAAGAACAGAACATTCGTCCGAATGGGCAAGACCCATCCGTCTGAATGGAGTGGACTGGGTGTTTTCCGTTGTTTGAATCCGTCAACACGTCCGTCCCCGTTAATTTAAAAACCATTATGTTTAAGAAAGTTTTTACAAAACTCAATCACAGTCCATCCGTCCTAATGGACTATGTCCATTCCGGATAGATTCCGTTGCCACACCAAATCCTTTCTTTTGCTTTTAAAATACCAAGTCATATATCAGATTTTATCGTTCTAGCAAGGCAGCCATCCGTCCGAATGGATTAAGCCATCCGTCCGGATGAATCACCATCCAAATGGACTAAGCCATCCGTCCGAATGGACTAATCCCATCCGTCCGGATAAACCCTGGCCATCCGAATGGAATATGCCCATCCGAATGGAGTCCATTCGTCCAGATGGAGCCCATCCGTCCGGATGGAGCCCATATGTCCGGATGCACTGTTGATCACTTAACCCACTCGACACCCCGTTTACGACCATTTAGCCCTGAGGAAGACTTATATCTCTGTTCCCATACACAGGATGACTCGACGCTCCCTTCAATCCAACTAGATCGTGTTTAACTATTAAACACGCCTTGTGTATACTTGAACCCTTTTTCGCTTAACGCACTTTTGGGTGTTACATACGTTCTCTATCAAAACACAACACACAACGCAAACACTTTTAACGCTAACTCCTCCCGCATGCTATACCATATTTGTTGAATGCTTGTACTATGCTTATACAATGTTATTTGCCAGACCGCCTTTAGCAACGATAGTACTATACTTTGGACTCAGCACCTGTATAACAGGGGTTGCTAAGGATCACATACTTTACTTCACGTGTTCGCTTCGGTGAACATGTGTCGCGCATTACTCCACTCGCAGTCACGTGGTTAGGATGTATCATTGTTGGTAGTTTACATGCTTCGCCCATTACGTGTTACATGTTGGTTATGCGTTAACGCTTTTTATACTATATATATGCTAAACTTGTGTACTCACCTTTACTTTATGTATTGACTTTTATTTTAACGTATGTGACAGGTTGATGGACTATTATGCTGCAATGGACTAGGAAGTCTAGAAACCCACAAATAAAATCTGAGTTGTCGGAATGGAATTGTTTTTGAGACTGATTATCTGTAATGACTGTTTTGAAATATTTGTTTAATAGTATGGGATATTAAACCTTATAAATATTGTCATTTTAATAGTTGTTATGGATTATCTTGAACAATCTGTTTCACTCAATGCCACGCCCTGATGATTCCGCCATCGGTTGGGGAGTGACAATATCACCATTTGAGCGTAGTATTAACGCTTGTTATTGTTAAGTGTCATACTTACAGGTAAGCTTATTATACGGGCAAGTATTGTCGTAACTAGTGAAAAGAATTTGCAAGGTATTGAAAACGGGTCATGGCTTTGAACCGCGCCAGGTATGTAAAATGGGTTAAGCACTCGGTGAGTGCTTATGATCCGACTAGAGTCGGTCGATTCAAGGGTGGACACTAGACCGCTCCAAGTGAGGTAGGTCTAGTATTTTGGGTGCAATGACTATTAGAGCCATACATGTAACAACCCGTATTTTGGTTGTTCCCTTTTCACCGTTAGTTCTCTCGTAACGCTTGTACTCTGAGATTCGCATTATCGCTACTGGTTTTCACTACATTTTAAACGCATTTTATATAGACTATTTATCACATTTTATCGCATTAAATGCTTATTACTTAGACACTTATCGCAACGCAAACTCAAAACGCGAATTTATTTTTGTTATTATGTGTTTACTTGTTTAAATTATGTTATATGTGTTTGTTACTCGCTTAAACGCTCAAATGCTCACTCTCACAAATCGATTTATCACACCGAAACGCAACGCAACGCTATACTTATCATCTCACTAAAATACTTTAAGTACTTACACTAACTAACGCAATAAAACGCATTAAAAGAGCATCTTACATGCGAAACGAAGGATTTCCCACACAAGACTGGCCATTCGAACGAAGCCAGCAGTTGCCTTCGTAAAAAGGCAGCTGTAACACCCAAACAATTTTAAGGCTTAATTATACAAAATAACACGGAAGTTTGGTCCGAGGAAATTATTTTTTTTATATTTACCATATAATGTAGTTTAACCATCTAAAATTCGGCATAGTAACTTTATCATAAACATTTAGATATAATGAATTAAAATGAGATGCGAAACACTCACTGTCGCCCGTAGAGTTTATTGCATCCTGAACCTTCTTGTTAACCGTTGACTTTGACTTCCTGAAGTCAAACTCATAACATTATTATTATCAGTTAATGCTTCTAGCTTCCACACATGAATTACTTTCACATTTTAAATCCTTATGTTAACATGTTATAATTTCAAAACAATTAACCACTTTATGATACCACATTTTTATTTAACTCAAGGCCAAGAGTTATAACCAAAATTATAAAAATCACCTCTTTGACATTTTACCAAACACTTGATGTGCATAGTAAAGTGGGTTCATGCGACAAGTTAGTTTGTCATCCTAAACAACCCATTAATCATACTACTACAAATTTTCTGACTATAAACATCTAAAGTAAGTTTCATCAGAACATATATTCCATAAATCAACCATTATCATCAATAACAAGACACAATTCACAAACGTTAGTCTAAATTCCACCCAAAACTCCAATTCCCAAACATGCATCTATACTATGTCTTCCTTATAGTGTTTTGAGGGTTCATACATCATGGTTAAGCCATTTTCGCTCTATTAGTACATCATCCATGAAGTTTAAAACATAATACCTCAAGACCCAAAATAAAATTTCAAGATGTTATGTTTTAGGTTAGAGATTACTCACCATGTGTTCTTCTTTGCACTTGATTTACTCATGCCGTCGTTGATGAAACTCGACCCACACACACATTTCATAACTCCGAATTGTGAGATGTCTGGAAGGAGCCACTTACCAGGTCTTTAACAACCTAATCCTTCTATAGTTCTATTTACAGTTTAGTCCTTCCAGTTTCATTTTATTTATTTCTAACCCAAGTTATAGAATTTTCATCCTTCACTCTTGATTCCTTATATATATATAATTTTCCATTATCTCCACTTTAATAATCTTTAAATTATTAATTAATTCAGTACCAATAAAACCCTTCGAGTGTTTCATTTTTTTATAAATTATCCCAAAAAAAATTGGGATGTTACAGCAGCTAGCTTCAAACAGAAGTGTCAGCACTCTCCTATAAATACCCAAGCTCTCGTCATTCATTCTAACTTGCTGCCTTTTACCCCGAAACGCTGCCGAATTGTTGTCCGACGGTTTTCAAGTAAGATTTATCATTTTTACATGATTACACAACGTTTTCCACTGCAATTTTCCACAAGATTCACTTCGATTTCATCCAAACTCTTTTGTTTTCAACCAAACTTCATCTTTTTCCCTTAAACTTCATCTTTTTCTTCTAAACTTCATCTTTTTCTTCTAAACTTCATCTTTTTCATGAAAACCTTCATCTTTTTCATCAAATCTTCTTGTTTTACAATGGATCTACACTTAACCGAGTGTTTTGGGCCTAGCTACGGCTTCCCAAGTTAGAAATTTGCAGATTTCACACTCACCAAGTGTTAGATCTAGGTAAAAACCCTTTTAAACTCAAATTTTACACTAAAACGGACCTAAAATGACATGTATTTCGTTCACTGGATAGTGGGACGAGGTAGTGCGAAACCGTCATGAAAAGGACTCGAAAATACATCCGATTCAGACGAAAACACAGCTCCAAACGCCAAGAATAGCCACAAATGGGAGCTGGACTGTTCTGTGCGAAGCCCGGCTTCGTATGAAGGCACTCATGGCGTTATACGAAGGCACTGCCTTCGTACGATGGCACTGACTTCGCACATCACAGCCTGATTCTCATCCGTGACTCAGACAAAGACCTCTCCGACTCTAAGTCTAATCAGTAGCTTAAGGTTGGAGGGATGAACACTCGATTTTCGGAAGACAGACGCGAAGCACACTCGATTTTGGACAACAGAAGCCACACATGTGCGAAGACCCAAACTTCGATTTCGACCGTTTCAGCACTTTGGAGGACTTACGCTTCTGTTCCAATACGTAGGCTGATCTGGCGCTCCCTTCAATCCATTTCCAGATCATGTTTATCTTTAAGCACGCACAGTGAGTATACTCGAACCCTTTTTCGCTTAACGCACTTTTGGGTGTTACATACGTTCTCTATCAAAAACACAACACTTAAACGCTTTATAAACGCTAACCTCCCTCGCATGATATACGTGCTTAGTTGAATACTTGTTGCTATGTTACACAGTGATGACATGACTGACCTCCCTTAGCAATGATTGTACTATAGTTTGGACTCAGCACCTATTTAGTCAGGGGTTGTTAAGGATCACATACTTTACTTCACGTGTTCCCTCCGGTGAACCTGTGTCACGCATACTCTACTCGCAGTCATGTGGTTAGCTTGTATCATTGTTGATAGTTACTTGATTCGCCCGTTACGTGTTACATGTTGGTTATGCATAAACGCTTTTATACTGTACTTATGCTAAACTTGTGTACTCACCTTTACATTATTGTATTGACTTTATTTTAACATATGTGACAGGTTGATTGGATGTTTGCTGCAAATGGATAGGAAGTCTAGAAACCCACTGTAGGGACCGTGTTGTCGACCTAAACGAGTCGGTTCAGAGGAATTCTATCAAATACAGGTGCGGAAAACAAGTATTTGACTATAAAACAACTGAATCTTCACTTTAACACTGATTATATTGATATTTGAACACAAATACAATCAGTTCTCACACCGGCAGCACTTCGGTATGGAATCACTCAAATGTTTCTTCTAATTTCGCTTGACCTAGACCTCCTATATATAGAGAATAAGATTTCGCTTCAGCATGACTCAAGCGAAATCTTAACATGTTGATTTCGCTTGAGCTGTTTCAAGCGAAATCCTTAACATATACATTCCTTCAAGCGAAATCTTGCTAACTCTCTCTCATTCTCTCATTCTACGTGCCCTGATCTATTCTAACTAGTCTAAGACTCGATACAAGACAAAGTCAACAAATGTAGTGCACCAACAGACTCCCCCTCAGATGTTGACGAGTCGACTATCGAGTCACAACAATGCTGTGTCTTCATATCTACAGTCTTGATCAGTCTCTGGGCTTTACACTTTCTATCATCATCAACAGACTCCCCCTTGCAATGTACTGGCATTCCTTTAGTTCTTCAGCATCATTTGCTTCAGGATCGTTGTCTGACTTTCACAATTTTGACTTTTCAGAATCATCACTTCTCAAACTTTAAACCTGCATAAACTCTACCTCACAATAAATTTTACAATTTACACATTTCAAACATATAAACTTTCACTAATTCAAACTCTTCTCTAAAAATCTAAACAAAATGATCTTTCAATTTGATGAACCACTTGAAGTTTTGACAAAAATAATCAGTTCTAAACACAAACTCCCCCTCAAATCATACTCATCATGTTTAGCACTCGGAACTTTGAAAATCAGCTTTTCAATACCAGTTGTCGAAAATCTTTTTGTATTTTTCAAAATTTTATGCTAAAACACACTAAAAATCTTTTTGAAATTTTTCAATAAAATGAAATGCAATAAAGAAATATTTACATACAATATTTTTGTGAGTTCGTGCAAGAAGATCATATCAGTTTTTGAGACAAATCACCAACACCGTTAAGCTTCATTTCATATTAAGATCTAAACAATTCACCTAGATTGTCAGTATATTTGTCCACTTAAATTTTCACACAAAGTTCAATTGATCCGAGATATGATGTTAATGTTTTAAAAGACTTGAACTTATCCGTGTGTCCCACTACTTGAATATACTCCCGTATCCAGATCCCAGTATTCAGTCTTACAGGTGAGTATACCACAGATGATATCTGTAAGGGGTTAAATTGCGAGGGCCGTGAGAGCTCAGGTCGATCTTTCGATACGCAGAGAGATGACGGCTTCGACTTTTGGTGTGTCCCCTTTAGAGGATCTTTTGTTTCAACAGCCATGATTAGCATTTTTCAATGTTTCATCATTTTTTAGCTGAGGGTGAGCTATATTTCAAGCAAATGTAAAGTATTCTCCGGGGACTAGGCCATTGCTTCCGCAAAATCAAAAGTCCCGGGATAATACCCCAGATATCACTGAGCATAAAGACCTAGTATCTCAGAATAAGGGACCTTTCAAACAAGATTTCAGGGGTTACCTATATATCCAAGTTTGTGTTTACCCACAGAACAAGCAAGTTTGAAATTTAGGTTTATATCTCTTCACAATCTACTAAATGTGCAAAAACCTACTGGCACATCATCAGTGAGACCGTTTATCACTTTTTAACTTTCCATTTCTTTAGCATGCTGTGATCGTCCACTGATGTACTATCATTTCCTCTTTTATGCAACAAAAACTCATTTTTCATTTTATCATGTTTTTGACTTTTTCAAATTTTCAAATGTTTTTGAATTTTCTAAAAATTCTTACTCCCCCTAAAATGCAAACACATTTTAGGAAATTTGAAAATAAACTGTACAATAAAATGACAACTGATATCAAATCACTTCAATTCGCCATCCACTTGGCATAAACAATCAGAACTCCCTCTATCACAAAACTATTTTCTCATTTAGATTTCAAAACACTTAAGTTTGTTTTAATCAAAATGATTTTTCCGGAAAATAAGTTTGTTTTTACCACTTGTAAAGTTGAGGATGTGGTTCATCATTTTGTCTTCAACCACTTGTAGAAAATCAAGTACAAATTAATGTCCCTGATTTACCACTTGTTCTAAAAACACAATCAAATACAAAGAATAATGCCGATTCCTGATCCACGATTACCAACTTGGGATCTCCGGCAAGTCCACAGACTTACTGTTCATAGTATGAGCCATCCCAGTCACGAACTAGGGATGGTTCAATTTTCTCCTTCTGCATCTTCTTCTCATAAAATTCTTTAACCCCTTTGACTTTTCGATCAATCATTTTACCAAAAATGTGTTTCACAGTGGGGTTAAAGGCCTTATCAACATCAAAAACCTTGTTATCATCATAAAATTGATTTGATATCTCAACTTTACCAATTTTCTTCTTAAAATTTTCATCCTTCAACGGTGGAAAATGAACATCATCCATTTGAGGGACTGAAGTTTTCAATTTTAACTCAACCTGTGGCTCTTCTGATTTTATGGAATCAGATTCATCGCCAGAACTATCAACCAATTTCTTAACAACCCATTTCTGAGTGTCAAGATTTGCTTTCTTCTTGTAAAATCTGTTTGAACTTTCACCAATTTCAAAAGTAGAATTTTTGAATAATTTGGTTCGGTCAATTGGCGGTTCAAACTTAACCACTTTCTCTCTTTGTTTACGAAAAACTCCCTGTTTCGATGATATTGCCTTAGAACAATCTCTGGCAATGTGTCCAACAATGTTGCATTGGAAACAGGTTCTCGTTTCTTTCATCTCTTCTTGCTTCTTTGCAAGGAATTTACTATTCGACTAGCTCCAAAACTTTTTCTTTTCTTCCTCATCTCTTGATGTACCTAAAACAAATGTCATCTTTGCTTTAAAATCACGAACATATGTTTCATTTTTCTGTTTTTCTGTTGGAGTAAAACCAAGACCTTTCTTTTTGAAATTACGGTTAGGGTTTGATTTCTTGTGAAAACCAGAACCAGAACTGTAACCTTTTTTCTTGTTTAATCTTTGTTGTACTCTTGAGGTGTATTTTTTAGGTTTATCAATAAGATTTACATCTTTTAATTCAGAAAAATTGATTTCTGTTAGTTTGAAAATCTTTTTGATCATCTCAGTTTTTACACCTCTTAGTGGAAATTCCTCATCAGAATATAATTTGTCGGAATCATTCAATGTATATGCAACTTTGAATGTTTCGTCACTCAAATTAGATTTTGATAACAGGAATTCTTTGTTGTAAACCCTTTTAACTGAAGAATTTTGACTGTTGACCATCGAACTCGAACTTTCAGAACCAAACTTTGACTTTGACTCTGACTCTGACTTTGACTCCTCAGTTTCATCTTTATCCAACACCTGATCGACGACTTTCTTAATTAACTCGGACTCATGATCAGTGTCAGATGATGTAAACACAACATCAATATTTTCTGGCAAATTGACTGACGACTCCGACTCCCATTGTAAGTTTGTTGCTTTTTCGACTCTTTCCTGATTTGGATTCCTGGGCAAATATCCATTTTCTAGCGGGGGTGGACATTTGTTATAACTGACTTCTTGTTTCTTACCAGAATCCTTCTTGTCAGTCTTTTTCTTTGTATCATTCTTCTTCTTGTTTGGAGTCTTTTCTTCAGTCTCTTTTCCATCATCCTTCTTTTCTTCAGTTACTTCATCTTCTTCAAATGCCTTCATGCCTTCAACAGATGGATAAATCCTGTCAATGACATAAGAAGTACATGAGTAACTTTTCAACAATCGATTTACTCTTTCAGTCTCAATTCTTTGCAATTCCAACTTTTGTTCTAGCACAGCACACTTCTCAATGTAGTTG
>JARYGA010022253.1:0-45681 GCA_030545235.1 Helianthus tuberosus
CTAATCAGTTTAGATGTCAAAATTTATGTTACATATGCTTAAAATGAATTTTGGCGTAAAAATGGCATTTTGGTAAATTTTCCTAAGGCATATATATACCTATCATACAACTAACTAAACGACGTGACCATAAGGTATAACCTCGGAAGGTTATTCCCTATACAACTATGGTCACCTAATGTGTTTGGTCGGATCCTAATGATCGACCAAACGGGTCGGGTTCGAAAGTCTAAGCGATTGTTTAGATCGCTTACCTTTACGACCCTATATAAGCACTAAATCTAAAGTGACGAGCTAAACATGTTAAAACATGTTTAACAAGGTTTGAAAACAAGTTTGATATCAAAACAAACGGTTTTGATACCTAAAAATAGTTTGGTTGCAAAATACGCATAAACGCGTATTTTGACTGAAACTATGACTTGTCACTAAGCCTAGATAACGTGGTAATCAGTAGGTATAGTCATAAGAGACTAAAACCATCGTGATTACGCTCACGTTATGAAGTTCAAACGAACTTCGTGTTTACCATAAACTGGTCAATGCGGAAAGTCAAACAAAGTTTGACTTTCGTGCTAAAACGCGTAAAAGAACGAAAGAATACTTACAACGGGTCCAAGAACGGAAGTTTTGATCTAATAATTCCCAGGTATGAAGGTTTTATCCTTCAACTTAGGGAAAAATCTGATCAAAGTGTGAGTTGAGAGTGAAAACATGAGGGGTATTTATAGTTTTTGTACAACCGTTAGGATCGTTCATCGAAAACCGAGCTTCAATCTCATCCGTACACATGTACCCATGGTTTTGCAAAACCATGGGCACCTAAAAATGGCCCCTAGTAAGTTAGAAAACCATTTGCAAGTGAGAAAATCAGCTGGAACAGCTGGAAACAGCTGGGAATTGATTCTGTGCAGATGTGATACTTTCACATGGGCCGCGTAAGAGTAAAGGGGGGTCTTACACGGGCCGCCTGAGCTCTGTTCAGGAAACAACTTTTAGAAATTACAGAAATGGTCCCTACAGTGGTTTAAGCTCATTTCCGACACATCTAAAGCCCGTTAAGCCAACTTTAAGGGCCTATAATGATGCCTAAACATAGTGGACATGAAACATGCTCAAAAATATGCCGGATGTCGGTTCGTTTGGTCGTACGGACGCGTTATTCGCTTAATTATGACGGAATACGCACGAACGCGAAAAACGATCCAAATTACGCGACGAATGGATTTTTCTCATGCCAATCGCTAAAATAAAATATTTTAATGATTACATAAATTTTTGGATGTCCGGATGCATTCAGAACGTAAGATATGCGCGAAAATGCAAACTTATGCACTTTTTGACGCTTTTAGTCCCTGAATGAGCATAAAGTTTATTTTAGCACACCGAACCCCTCAAAGCCTATTTCTAAGCTATGTGAAGGATATTTAGGGTATGTTTAACTTATGGTCATGTTCCGGAATGTTCGTTACAGTACGAATCGGCATACTTTCGCAGTTTGTCGAATTTAGTCCCTGTAAGCGAATACACTTGATTTTGCCATACCAAAGCCTTCAAAACTTATTTCTAAGTTATGTAAAGATTATTTAAGGTATGTTAAGAATATATTGATGTTCCGGAGTGTTTGTTGTGTTAAACTGATTACGTGTGCGCATCAGTTTGCGTATAACTCTCCAGAAAGTGATATAGAGTTTGAAATTGAACAAAAATCAAAACATGAAAAATGTCAAACATAAACAAACAAACATTGGGATCAAATAACATTATTTTATTGATAACTGAACTGTTTACAACGATTACAAGCACAGGTGTCACACGGGGGTTGCGACAGAAGGTGGTATCAGAGCTAAGCCACTGATTCAGCTACAGAAGTGTTCTGCTGACATTCAAAATTCAAAGTGTTAGGAAATAAATTACGAAAATACGTGCATAATTGTATTTTATTGTTATGTGTTATTTGACTATTTGTTAGTTTACAGTATGAGCGACCAAGGACCATCTGACGCGTACCGTCAATTGTCTGGTTCGCCTAGAAGCGAAGGCGCCTCTTCACAGCCTGCCCTCTCAGGGTACTCTGCTGATAATGAAGAAGGAATATTCATGTTAAGGCTCAGTCTGAAGAGTCATTCCCTCAGAAAAAGAGAGGATGGTTCAGTAGGGGAGCACATGAGCGTAGAAAGCGTATGAAAAAGTTACAAGAACAGAGAGTACTAGCCGCAGCCAAAAGAGAACCGATGCCTATGCCCAGGACATGCTTAATAGGAGTATAGCCAACATTCACATCTTAGCAACCACTGCAGCTTACCCTAACCTGGAGCAAATGTTAGCACCCCAACCACAACCACAACCACCAATTCCTGACCAACCAATGGAGATAGAAAACCTTGAAAATCAAGTAGAAATGCATGATTTTAATCCGGAGGAAATACCTAGGGTACCCGCACCAAATCCCTTAGATCCAAATTACGACCCATGGTGGGATGACAATAGGGACT
Source organism: Helianthus tuberosus (assembly GCA_030545235.1). Classification (NCBI taxonomy): domain Eukaryota; kingdom Viridiplantae; phylum Streptophyta; class Magnoliopsida; order Asterales; family Asteraceae; genus Helianthus; species Helianthus tuberosus. Next base: position 2,496 of record JARYGA010022253.1, read on the forward strand.
ATGTGCAATGTTACCACATGCCAGAAGACGTGCCTATGCCGAACTTAGGAGCCTACCCAGGTTTGGACCCTCTAGATCCCTATTATGATAACGATGTATACATTAGGGAGATTTTAGAGAATCCTTACCCATTTCAGGAACCCACACCTCCATACCAGGAACCCGCACCCAAGATTCCGAACCCAGTCCTAGAACCTGCACCCCCAATGAGTGCAGAAAACGTACAAGAACTTAGGACATTTGGTGAGAAAATCTTAGAGAATAGTGAAAGGATGAGACAGGGGGGAGAGCGACTCGTCTGGAAGTACGACGAGCGCAATATGGATTTCTGGATGAATCCATATCCATGAATGTGATGGTAGAGATGGTGATAATAGTAGTAATAATAATAATAATATAACAATAAAATATGTATGTATGTGTATGAAAAAAAAACTACGGATGCCTACTACTAGTAGTGTAGTTTTAAATTTCAGACGGTATTGTAATTTTAATTTCCAATATCGGTTTATAGTAGATGCATATTATATAAAAATAGAGTAAAGTCGCAATGATCGACGCTTTTGACCAAAATGTGTGTCGTGTGATCGGCTATATTAAATATTATTTTGTGATATTAATATGTGGTAAATGTTTAAAATTCAGATGGACAACGAAGTGAACCTGGAAAATCCGAACAATGAAAACCAGAACGACAATAACCCGAATCATGAGAATCCAAACAACAATAACAATGGAAATCAAGTGGATAACAGTGCCATCCAACACATCAGCACAAGGAATAATAGATGCGATGCCATTTATTATTCAAAATGTTAAAGAAGCTGATAATAAAAGTAAACATAGCAGTAAGCGACCAACTGAACCTGAACACAACGTGAACAATGGACCAATACTTCAAGCGCCCATTCCCAAAAAAAGAAGAACCATGCCTTACGGTTGTTCTTATAAAGAATTCTGGTCCTGCAAACCAATAGAATTCTCGGGCAATGAAGGACCCATTGCAGCTCTACGCTGGATAGAAAAGACTGAGGCTGTTTTAAAGATAAGCAAGTGTGCTGAAGAAGACAAGATAATGTTTGCTTCTAATCTGTTTAAAAACTCAGCCTTAGAATGGTGGAACACTATCCTCCAGTCAAGAGGAAGTGATAGGGTATACAACATGGAATGGGAGGAATTTAAAAATATGGTAGAAAGGAAATTATGCCCTCCCAATGAAAAGGAACAAATAGCGAATAAGTTTCTGAACCTTAGGATGACCGGGGTGGATAGTAAGGGTTATATTACTACATTCTTTGAATATGCTAGAATAGTGCCAACCCTTGCATCACCAGAACCGGTATTAATCTCCCGATACATCTGGGGATTAATTGGAGAAATTAGACATGTAGTCAAGGCAGCTAGACCTCAAACCATAGAAGAAGTTGTAGAACTAGCAAACACCTTGACAGATGAGTTAGTTCGTACGCGAGAGGAAGACCAGAGTAGAAACCTAGCCTAAAGGCTTACCCAGGAATTTCGTTATGGAAATTCTAACCGTAGGAACATAGGATCTACCTGTGCACCATACTGCAAGGCCTGCAAGAAGAAGCATTCAGGAAAATGCTCCACTTATTGCAATTTCTGCAAGGCACCAGAGCATAAGGAAGAAGATTGTAGGAGGAAATCTAGTAATGGACTGTGCTTCAACTGCGGAGAAAAAGGTCACATCAAGCCCAACTGTCCGAAACTAGTTCCAGCCATGGGCAACAAGAACACTAAAAATGCTAGAGCATTTGTTCTGACAACAGAGGAAGCCAAAATGATTCCGGACGTTATAGCCGGTACGTTTTTAGTTAATGATGTTTTTGTTAAAGTATTATTTGACTCTGGTGCAAACCAAAGTTTTATTAATACTTCATTTTGCAAACTCCTAAATCAACCATTAACTAACCTCTCACAAGATCGTTTAGTAGAAACAGCCAATGGGGAAACTATTAGGATTTCTGAAATCTTGCAGGAAGCAATAATAGAATTTCTAAACCAAAAGTTTATGGCAAACCTTTACCCAATGAATCTGGCAGGATTTGATTTTGTATTAGGAATGGATTGGTTAATAGCCAATAAAGCCAGTATTTTATGTGATTAAAAGTCAATTCAAGTAAATTCACCAAAAGGTGAAAAGATCACAATTAAAAGAGATAAGCCCTCTAGATCCACTAAATTCATCTCTATAATGAAAACTGCAAGCTATATAAGAAAAGGATCTATAGTGTATTTGATTTCTATAATCACTAACACTAAAGGAAAAGAACTAAAGGATATTTCAGTAGTATCCCAGTTTTCAGATGTCTTTCCAGAAGAATTGCCAGGACTACCGCCAGACAGGGAAGTTGAATTCAGGATCCATCTACTACCAGGAACAGCACCAATTGCCAAAGCACCTTACCGTTTGGCACCCGCCGAAATGCAGGAACTGGAGAAACAGTTAGACGAATTATTGGAGAAGGGATTCATACAGCCAAGCTCATCGCCATGGGGAGCACCAATTTTATTCGTCAAAAAGAAGGACGGATCAATGCGTATGTGCATTGATTACCGTGAATTGAACAAGGTCACAATTAAGAATCGGTACCCATTACCAAGAATCGATGATCTTTTCGATCAGTTGCAAGGAGCTAGATTTTTCTCTAAAATCGATTTAAGGTCAGCATATCATCAATTAAAGGTACAGGAAGAGGACATTCCTAAAACCGCATTTAGAAAAAGGTATGGCCATTGTGAATTTACTGTCATGCCATTTGGTTTAACCAATTCCCCAGCCGCATTTATGGACATGATGAACCTAATATGTAAGCCATATTTGGATAAATTCATAATTGGTTTTATTGATGATATTCTCATCTATTCTAATAGTAAGAAAGATTATGCAAAGCATTTACACTCACTTTTAAGTTTATTAAGAAAGGAAAAGCTTTATGCTAAGTTTTCAAAGTGCGAATTTTGGTTAGAACAGGTACAGTTTCTTGGACATTTAGTCGATCATGAAGGAATTCATGTGGATCCCACAAAGATCGAAGCAATTACTAAATGGAAAATCCCTGAATCACCAACCGAGGTTAGAATTTTCTTAGGATTGGCCGGTTATTATAGAAGATGTATTCGAGATTTTTCTAGAATAGCCATTCCCTTAACTAAGTTAACCTGTAAATCCATTAAGTTTGAATGGGGACCAAAACAAGAAGAAGCATTTAGAATTCTTAAGCAAAGATTAACCCACGCACCCATACTAGCATTACCAGAGGGAACTGAAGACTTTGTAGTCTATTGTGATGCTTCTAAGTTAGGTTATGGATGTGTGTTAATGCAACGTAAAAAGGCTATAGCTTACGCGTCTAGACAACTTAAGAATCATGAAGAGAATTATTCAACCCATGATTTGGAATTAGGAGCTATAATTTTTGCCCTTAAGATTTGGAGACATTACCTTTATGGTAGTAAGTTTACCATATTCACTGATCATAATAGTTTAAGGTATGTTTTCGGGCAAAAAGAGTTAAATATGAGACAAAGACGCTGGATGGAAATTCTTAGGGATTATGATTGTAATATCCAGTATCATGCAGGAAAGGCAAATGTAGTGGCTGATGCTTTAAGCCGAAAATATCATGAAAAGCCAAAAAGGGTACGTTCTCTTAAATTAAATCTACAAGTAGATTTAAATGATCAAATTAGAAAAGCACAAGAATCAGTAATCAATGATGATACTGAAAAATTAAAAGGAATGATTAAGGAATTAGAACAAGGAACAGATGGAATTTGGAGATTCCATAAAAAGAGAATGTGGATACCTAAATTAGAGAATCTACGCCATCGTATATTAGAAGAAGCCCATAAGTCCAAATATACGATGCATCCAGGAAGTGATAAGATGTATCGGGATTTAAGAAATAATTTTTTGTGGATAGAAATGAAAAAGGATATAGCAGCCTATGTTTCTAAATGTTTAACTTGTTCACAAGTAAAAGCTGAACATCAGAAACCCTCAGGATTGCTGCAACAGTTAGAAATGCCCGTATAGAAATGGGAATTGATAATAATGGATTTTGTTACTAAATTACCCAAAACAAGAAAAGGTAATGATACAATCTAGGTGATTGTAGATAGGCTAACCAAGTCAGCTCATTTTCTACCAATGAAGGAAACTTTCAGTATGGAACAGTTAGCTAAATTGTATGTAAATGAAATAGTTTCATTACATGGAATTCCTTTATCAATTGTTTCTGATAGGGACAGTCATTTTACCTCTCATTTTTGGGCAAGTTTCCAAAAAGCTCTGGGAACCAAGTTGAATCTAAGCACAGCTTATCATCCTCAAACGGACGGACAAAACGAAAGGACAATTCAGACAATGGAAGACATGCTTAGAGCTTGTGTAATTGATTTCGGAGGTAATTGGGATGATCACTTACCTTTAATAGAATTTTCTTACAATAACAGTTATCACACAAGTATCAATGCTGCACCATACGAAGCACTTTATGGACGAAAGTGCCGAACCCCAGTCTGTTGGGCAGAAATTGGGGAAAAGCAACTATCTGGACCTGAGATAGTACAGGAGACAACCGACAAGATCATTCAAGTTAAGGCACGACTGAAAGCAGCACGTGATCGACAAAAGAGTTATGCAGATAACAGGCGAAAACCATTGGAATTTCAAGTAGGAGATAGGGTATTATTGAAAGTCTCTCCTTGGAAAGGAGTGGTAAGATTCATCAAACGGGGAAAGCTAAGTCCCAGGTATGTTGGACCTTTTGAGATTATTAGAAGAATAGGACCTGTAGCCTGTCAGCTACAACTTCCAGAGGAAATGGCAGGAATACAGATGTATTTCATGTATCTAATCTCAAGAAATTCTTAGCTGATGAATCAGTGGTGATATCTCTAAAGGATATAGAGGTAAATGAACAACTTAAATTTGTAGAAAGGCCTCTATAAATTGAAGACAGGAAAGTCAAGAACCTCAAACACAAGAGATTAGTTCTGGTCAAAGTGAAATGGGACTCCAAAAGAGGACCAGAATACACATGGAAGCTAGAATCGGAAATGCAAAGGAAATATCCACACTTGTTCCAGTAGACCTCGAGGACGAGCTCTAAAACAAGGTAGGGAGGATATAACAACCCTAAAATAAACCGACACCCTCGAAATATTTTCGACACCCCAAAAATATTTAAAATACCCCAATATGTCTTAAAATACACCCCATACGCGAAAACAGGGCCCGGATACCTTTAATATTATTAAAATTAAATAAAAATCAGAAAATACAGTCGCTCGCGGGCCGCGTAGCCATTGGCTACATCTTACGCGGGCCGCGACAACTTGCAATCAGGGCTGCACCCGGTGCCGCCACCTGTCATCACGCGTGTTAAACCTATACGTGACCCGGATCAGCTACAGCCCTATACCCCCTACTAAGCGGGCTGCGTAGCCTCTTGCTACGTCTTACGCGGGCCGCGTAAAACCCAAAATTAGGCCCTATAAGTAGAGGGCATCGGCCTTCAGTTGAAAATCGCTCACGAACTCTTTCTCTCTCAAAATTCTGAAGATTTAATATAATCTCCGGGCATAATACCCCCCTAAATAACGAAGTTCTGCTCCGTTGTAAGTATCATAACCCCTGGATACGTATTAGATACTCTGCCTGATTGATCTAGGGTTCCGTAACGGCTGTCGTGGTTCTGCCCGACGTAGTCGTTGGAATGCCGTCTCGGGGAGGGTATTACTAATGTTAAAATGGGTTATTATACTAACACACGTGCATTTGTGTAATTTATAAATTATTCCCAGGAAATCCTTACTGAAAACCTAAGACAGCAATGTGAGTAATCTCCTTTTTGTTAACTGTTTTTACAAAACCTCACACGATTAATTATATATTAAGCAGTTATTGAGTATTTGTAAGGATACAATTATCGTCGGTATGTTGGGGTTTTGTATACAAAATTCGTTACTACCTTGCGAGGAGTAACATTTCCACAAGTCGGGTTTGACAGTACCTTGGGTGGTAATTGATATGACTTGGAAACAAATGTAATTGCGAGACCGCCCTCAATATTGTACAATGGGTTTTATTTAAACTTGATTAAACTGGGATTCACTCACCAGTATTTCCCACTGACAAAATGTTTTAAACGCGTTTCAGGTAACAGAATGTGAAAGCCAAATAGAAGCCAGCTGGACAGCACTGTAGGCTTGGAAAAGTGGCATAAAGTTACCTAAAATAAATAGATGTTTTTATTAAATAAAAATAGGATTTATTCCTATGAAAATGTGTGTACTGAAAACTTGGGTTTTACCCCATGTGTTTAATATTATGAAAGTGTGGTATTTTACTCTGATCAAATATTTCCTAACTACGGTCCTGATGAAATTTCCGCTGCCAAAATTGATAAAACACCAGATACCACCAAAACTGGTCGCGGCCGCCTGTTCCCGGGTTATTATGGGACGGGGGTTGCGACAAACGACCCCCGATCCCTATGTGGAAGTGGGAGAGTATAGCCATGGACTTCATAACAAAACTCCCACGCACGCCATCAAGTCACGACAGCATCTGGGTTGTTGTTGACCGTTTGACCAAATCTGCTCACTTTTTGCCAATACGGGAAGACTACAAGGTAGAAGATTAGCCCGAATCTACACCGATGAGATTATTTGTCGACATGGGACGCCTCGCGACATCATCTCTGACCGTGATGCTCGGTTTACCTCGCGTCTGTGGGAAACGTTTCAAGCAGCTCTCGGTACTACGCTTAATCTAAGTACAGCATTCCACCCTCAAACCGACGGTCAGACTGAGAGGACGATTCGTACCCTTGAAGACATGCTCCGTTCGTGTGTCATAGATTTCGGTGGTAATTGGGACACTTACCTGCCGTTAGTCGAATTCTCGTATAATAACAGTTATCATTCCAGCATTCAAATGGCACCGTTCGAGGCTTTATACGGAAGAAAATGTCGATCGCCTATCGTATGGCACGAGATAGGGCACTCGCAATTAACCGGTCCTGAGCTATTGCAAGAAACGACTGACAAAGTCCTCCAAATTCGAGACAATCTGCTGAAAGCTCGAAGCCGACAGAAAAGTTACGCCGATAGACGACACAAGCCCCTTGAATTTGACGTTGGCGACTACGTACTCCTAAAGGTTTCACCTTGGAAGGGTGTGGTCAGATTCGGCAAGAAAGGGAAACTAGTGCCTCGATATGTTGGACCTTTTAAGATTCTGGAAAGGATCGGAAAAGTCGCCTACAGACTCGAACTACCGGAGGAACTTAATAACGTCCACCCGACTTTCCATGTTTCGAACCTTCAAAAGTGCCTGGCTGAGCATGATTTAATTGTACCTCTTGATGATCTCCAAATAAACGAAACACTACACTTTGTGGAGAAGCCTATCGAAATCATGGATCGCTAAACCAAGCAGCTCAGACGCTCGCGCATTCCTATTGTGAAAGTCCAATGGGAAGGCAAACAAGGCGCAGAGTTCACTTGGGAACTCGAAAGCGACATGAAGGCGAAGCACCCGCAGTTGTTTGTTACGGCTTCGGCCTAATTTCAGGACGAAATTCCCTCAACTAGGGGTGGCTGTAACACCCCGTGTTTTGAAAGTCAAAGTCAAAGTCAAGATTGAAGTCAAAAGGAGTCAAGATTGCTAATTGTGATCTGTCACTCCTTGCTCAATTCCTGTTTTGACTTCTTTGACTTGTAGTTAGTCTATTTTATGCTTTACGTTAGTTGTATGATGTGGAGTACTTATTAATAATCGAGGTTTATTCGATATTTATCGCATATTTTATCGCTTTATCGCTATCGCAATCACACTCGAAACTCGAATTACGCGTTCTGAATATTGTTCTATGTGTGTGTGTGCCTTATGTGTTACTTGTGTGTGTTTAATTATGTTTATGTGTGGTGATTAATCGAAACGCAATCGAAACTCAATCGCAATCGAATCGCAAACGATAAACGAATATAAAATAAGGATGATTGTATGTTGATATAGTAGTTGGGATTAAAAGTAATTTGACTAGGAAACTCTATCACATCGCAACGCTCGCAATCGCAATCGAAACAGCGAAACTCGTCGCGTCTTGCACACCAATCAAGTGGCTAGCCGATCGAGCTGCCACCCGATCGAGGTGCCACTCGATCGAGCAGTCACCCGATCGACCATCCTCTCTTCCCCTTTCCTTTTATGGAAACCCTATAAATACCCCTGTCAACATCACAAACTTACCTTTTCTGCACTCTCTCGTCCGACCAGCGCTTTTGCCCACCTTTTCTTTGATTTCTCGTGATTCCGGTAAGATCTCATCCTAAATCTTGTACTTTCTTAATCTACATGCACTCTTACACCTTTCTATCTTTTGAATCTTGACTTTTAACCGTGAAATCACTAGATTTGAGGTGTTCTAGGATGATGTCATCATGGTGTTCTTATGAACTTCATGTTTTGGCCTCAATCCACCAAGAACAACTTAGATCTGAACAATTTCCACACAAATAAACAAAGATCTTGCATAGATCTGAACATATTCATGGTGAAAAAGGGATTGAAAGATGGTTTCTAACTTTCTTTCAACTCTTTTACACTCAATGCACTCAAAACCGATAGGATCGGACCTTGCTCTAACCTCCTACACTTTCTTGGTGATGTGTTGGTTCAAGATCTGAGTCCTACCAACGAGACAACCGACTTCGGGTTAATAAAAAACAACCGTCGTGAACCGGTTACCTGAGTGAACTTGGGTGATTCCTGTTCAATCGGGTCACTTGGGTCAAGATGGGTTCTGTTGATTAGCACGTTGACACACCGTCTCGATAAAACTACAAACCATCAAAAACGACCAAGTGTGAGATGATCAGGCCGACCAGGATGGAGTGTCACCCGATCGGACTGCTGTCCGATCGGATTGTCACCCGATCGGGTTGCCACCCGATCGGCTTGCACCTTGGCCCCACACTTGATTTTTATCACAAACTTCAAGAGTTTTGAACACCGAACGGATTGCCGTCCGATCGGGTTGCCACCCGATCGACCGACCATCCGACCCTGTGATGTTTTGAACTCAACACTTCAACAATTTTCAAACATGTGCAATACCAGCGGATTGCCACCCGATCGGACTACAATCCGATCGAGTGACAAACTGCTGTGAATTTGTTCTCACTAAGGTATCCAACCAATCGGATTGTCGTCCGATCGAACGTCCGTCCGTCCGATCGACCGACTGACCTGAAAGGTAGAGATACTTCTTAGTTTTCAAAATTCTACAACAAAAACTTCAAAAGACAAGCCATTATACACAAACACATCCTTCACAAAGGAAGAAACAATCCACTCGAAAGGTCACCCGATCAGATAACCATCCGAACGGATTGTCACCCGATCTACCGGCTACCCGATCGGATTGCTATCCGATCGGAGTACCATCCTATCCACTAACACTTCACTCTGTTTTACGAATCGCTTATCGTTATACTATCGTTCTGATCAGGCTAACCTTACTCTCTAACGCTCCCTTTAATCCATCAATCACTGTGAGTATACTCGATCCCTTTTTGTTTTACGCACTTTTGGATGTTACATACGTTACCTATATTAAATCACACCGAACACACTATGCAATACTTTAACGCTAACCATTACCGCATGTATTACGTGACTTAATGAATGCTTGTTTGTTATGTTTACACATGGAATGCTGTCTACCTGCCTTAGCAACGATAGTACTATTTGTTTGGACTCAGCACCTGTTTACTCAAGGGTTGTTAAGGACAATTTGTTACATGGCTCACAGTGGTGAGTGTGTATTACGAACTGCCTTGGGCAGTCAACCCGCAGTCATTGGTATCGATAGGTTCATGTCGATAACTAACATGCCTCATTTTACACTGTGTACGTGCTGGTTATGCGTAACGATTTCGAACTCTATTATATCTATTAAACTTGTATGCTCACATTTACACTATGAGTATTGACTTTTACTTTAACGTATGTGACAGGTGCTTAGGATGCTTATTTGCTTAGCTTGCTGTGAAATCGAGGCTAGGAAAGGTCTAGAAACAAATAAACAATTGTCTGTATTTGAAATCTGAGTTGTCGGAACAGAACAAATTGACTAGATCTTGTCTGTAACAATTATGTTATCTTTTATGACATGGTATGGGACGTGTTGCTTTAAATAATTGGTAATTATAGTTGTTCTGGAAACTTCTGGACAATCTGTTTCGCTCAGTGCCACGCCCCGATGTTTCCGTCATCGGTTGGGGTGTGACAAAGGGAATCAAGATCGAGGTACGCTACTTGTACAATTCATGATTTTATTATATTGTTGTTTTACCATATGATGTGTTAAATTGAATCGATCATGAAAAAGTACTTGTGTAGAATTTATTAAATGGGTCGAATATGTTGGTTTAGAATGCAAGAGAATGGATTCCTGTGTGTGGACCCTTTTATGAACGGGTCAAAAGAATAGAATGCAAGAATGAAAGGAATGGTATGAAGTTCCATTTGTAACATACTTATGTGCAAGAATGATGATATTAAGGTATTTAGTAATTTGCAAATTTGCGGATGTCATAATGACTATAAATCCATGAGTTGAAATCTTGAGTTAAAAGAAAGAATTTTAGTTCTAATGAAGTTTACTTTGTTGTGGCAATGTAGGTAAATCTCAAGTTTAGTTATCAAGCTTCGCCCGGTTCGAACACGCTTCAAGGCCCGTCTTATGCTCCGCTACTTTTGTAAAGAAGACAATGTCTAATACTTTTGTCACTTTTGTCTATAACTAGTAGCTAATCCTAGTATTTATTATGTTTGTCTTTTGAAAACCTTAGTAGGATGCATGTATTTTAAACTTAATGGTTTTCGTAGTGTGTCAAGGTTTGTTTGATGGTGTATATTATGACTTTTGAAATGCGTCGTGTTAAAAATGAATTTTGAATGTGAAAAACAGGGGACCGGTCGTAGTACGAACGGGTCATGCCCAAATTTCGTTAGATAAAGTATGTCATTATTTAAATAATTTAAAAGGAAAAATTTTGGGCGTTACATGGCCCAGAATGCGTTCTCGCCGTTCTCACACTTTTGGGCTTTTTGTCCTGATCCCGTACTTATATATATAGTTATATAGATAAGTAGCCCAAGAAAAATTAAAAGCCCAAGAAAAGAGATAACCAATATGTTAAATCAACAAAATTTCAAGATGCTCAAATCTAAAGGGTCAGGGAGAGCAAGACAAACAACTTCGGAGTAGGGTTTGGGAGTGATTATGACATTGACACCAACAAAACAAAACTAAACTGTATGATATTATACTCCGAGTCTAAAAGAGAGGAAATATCTCTAAACTATGTGATCTTTTTGAGGATGCCAGAAGAAATTTAGAGTCTCAGAAGATGTCTCTGAACATGTGCTGGTTGCATGTTTAGAATCTCACACTTCAAACTCAGAGACCTCTGGACAGTCTTTCTGCTGAGTTCCTCTGCATTCTTCTCCAAAGCTTCAGATTCGGATTTGGATCCAGATTACGGAAAAGCAAATCAAACTGAAATCATTAAAAACAACTAATGGAAAGAAATTTGATGATAACTATTATTTGGTAGAAGATTACATTACAGTTTGATGATAATTATTGTTTAAAAACAAAATCCATGGTTGAAATAGTTTAAACAAACACTTGTCTGACCCGTGAATAAAGTGTTGATGGTGATTCGGTACCTTTTAATTATCATACTCACTGCCTGTTACATCATCCTTAGATGATATGGAGAGACTTTTTGATCTTTCTGTCTCTTCATGCTGCATCTTAAATTAAAAAAAAAAAAATACATTGATTAGGTTCGCAGGGAGATTATACAACCCCATAGAGCGACGATTTTCAAGTGCATGTGTTACCAAATAGAATTTCTATCTACATAAATTTGGAAAACATTTAACCTAATAGAGATATATTATAAAGAATCAATAAAAGAAAGTAGTTTGAAACAATAAAAATAATGAGAAAAAAAAAAAACATGATGGCGAGAGAAGTATTCGTAAAAACTTGTAATCCATACACAACCGCCATAACACAGCATATACTCACCATCATGATATCTTTTTCTGGAGATGAAACTTGTACGTTGAGCATATACCTATAAATTTAACGCAATTATCAATCTACATGAAAAGAAAATAATGTAACAAAAAAATATGATAATATAACTAGTAGGAAGCATAGTATACCAATTCCTTGAGATAAAACTTCTCCAATGAAGTACCTATATACAGACAATAATACAAAAAAAACATGACAAAATGAAGTACCTATATACATACAATAATACAAAAAACATGACAAAAGTTTAGTGTCAAATGAGTTTGAAACTATGATTACTGTAGGTTTTGAAAATTTTAACGGATGTTAATTTAGGGGAACGAAATCTAGTTTGTTACGCAAACAGAGAACAATAAGCTTTTGAAAATTTTCATTGGCGCTCATAGTAATTTTTGTATTGTTTCCACAATTTTGTATACCTAATTACTATTTAACATTACACTTACAAGGTCATGGGTGGTCATATTAAGTAAAAGAACTGCTTCTATGGCATAAGGTCATGGGTGGTCATATTATTAAGTAAAAGAACTCCTTCTATAACATATTTTAAGGAGAAAAATGTCAAGATAGTACTTGTGATTTTCCCATATTTCATCTTTAATCCTTAACTTTCTAAATTTATAATCTTTATCTATGTGATTTGACAAGTTGTTAGTCGAGTAGTCATTGAAATGGATGGACGCTAGTTTTCTAGGTTAATTGAGGTGAAATGACTAAATTATCCTAACTATTATCATAAAACATTAAAGAAATATAAATTTTATTTAATAAATTAAAGGAAAACTTACACGTTTTGTCCTTTATCTTAACACCGTTTTCAGACTGTGTTCTTTTCAACGAATTTTGAGGTTTTGCACTTTATAGGAAAAATCCTTGCACATTACGTCATTTGGCCCTAACCGGTTAATGTTTCTTGTTAAATCTGATTATGTGGACCCCATATAAGGGTTTGTTGTCTTTTCACATCCTAATATATTAATAAACTTTTTTTTAAATGTATAAAACCCATTCACCCTTTTCCACCCACACTATCATTTATCTCTCTAAAACCCGGACACCCCCTCTCCCTATCTAAAATAACCCACCGCCAATCCACCACCCATCCACCACCACCGCCTCCACTTGCAACCACCATTCACCAAATCAGTCCCCTATTCATATCCACATCCATCCAGCTGACCACAATAGCAACTTCTTCTTCATCATAGCACAACCATTCTGGCCACAACAACAGCACCATCGACCTCTAAATCGCCACCATAAAAAACCCTAGTTTCGCAGATCAGAAGAATGGTGTGGTTAGGGTTGGGGGTTTTATGCAAATCTGAATAGTAGTGGTGGAGTGGGTGTTTGGATGATTGTGGTGGTGAGGGTGCGAGCTGTGCGATGATGGTGGTGGTGGTTGGGTGTTTTGTGGTGGATGGTGCATGTTGTCTGTGGTGGTGTTAGCGGCAATGCGAAGTTAGGGTTCCGATGGGGTTAGGGTTCCGACGGGGTTAGGGTTCCGAAGGGGTTAGGGTTCTGACGGGGTGATGGTGGTGGTTTCAGGGTTGTTTGTGGTGATTTAGGGCGATGGTGGCGGTTTCAGAGTTTTGTGGTTAAGTGATTATGTTGATGGTGGTGGTTTCAGGTGGTTTGTGGTGATGGTGGCATTTTCAGGTGGTGTGGGGTGATAGTGAGGGTCGTGGTGGTTGGAAGGTGGTCGTGGCAGTTGGTGTGATGTGGTCGTTGGGGTGGTGATGGTCCACATGTGGTGGTGGTGGTGTATGGTAGAAAGAGGAGGTGGAGTATAGATAGAGATGTAAATAATGATTATTTATTACTTAAATTTTATTTATTTATAAAAATGGGTAAAAAAGACTTAACTACCCCCGTTTAATCAGACTTAACGAAAAAAATAATTAGGTTAGGGCCAAAGGACGTAACGTGCAAGGATTTTTCCTATAAAATGCAAAACCTGTCAAAATTCGTTGAATAAGACACCGCCTAAAAAATGGTGTTAAGATAAAGGAAAAAATGTGTAATTTTTTAACAATTTAAAACAAACAGATGGGACCCAGTAAACTCCCTCCTCTAATCAGAATTTTTTTAACAATTTAAAACAAACAAATGGGATCCACTAAACTCCTTTCTCCAATCAGATTTTTTTAACAATTTAAAATAAACAGATGGGCCCCACCAACCCATGTCAGCTTCATCACCCCAAACTCATGTTCATAGGTCATCACCTAACCCACGTCTTCTTTATTCAAACGGCTTTGATGACTTCGAACCTACTAAAAACACACCATTTCTTAAACTGAAGGCATAATCTACCATCTCCAACCCAGACAAACTCATAAACTTTGTATTTTTCACAAACTAAAGCGTTTTACAACTGAAATTTTGAACCAACCGCCTGAGTAAACTAAACCGAGAAATACCTCAACGACCCATTTTGAAATATATAATTGGGGTTTAATAATAATATAATTAGTTTGTGATGTTAAATTATGCTTGCCGGCGGTGAGGTGATATACAAACAGCTCACCGGAATGCTTAGTTTGTTATACCCTTTTTCACCAACAAATTACAAAGGATGTCATCTTCAAATTAAACAAATATAAACTATTTATAATACAAAAGATAACCATATTATATAGTATGAACCATATACATCTTAGGTACAAGTGATATGTATTTGTTTGAATCTCTAGGTACCTTAGTAATATTTGTGCCGATATATATTGTTCTTATAACTTTAGATTATTCAATGAAACATTAACATTCTCAATCTAGTCATGGTATCATCCTACGCGATAAAGTGATTGAGTTTCCTTATCTCTTCCCCTCCCAATCGTTCCTCCTTATAAACCATACTACTTCCTCTGCTGCTATTGTTTAATTTTTCCCATCCGATCATCTTTCTATTCTCTTCCCCTCTCATTTCAATCGACTCCTATGGTTTCTTCCCCGTCTATCACAAACCCACCTACGTCAGGATCGGCGCCTATGATCGCCATCAAGCTCTCTTCAACTAATTATATTTATTGGCGAACTCAAATGATCCCCAACCTCACCTATCAAGAATTGTTATCTCATGTAGATGGCTTCCAATCGTCACCTCCACATCTAATCAAAACCAATGACAAAGAAGTTCAGAATCCAGATTATGAAACATGGGTCAAAGATGAACAACAAGCAATAATTCTCTTCAATGCATCCTTGACTGAAGAAGCACTCTCTATAATCGTGGATATCCCCACTACTCGTGAAATTTGGACTACCCTTGAAGCGGCTTTTTGTAACACTTCGGTTGAATGTGTTTAGAACTTACGTGATAATCTCCATGCTTTATAGAAAGGGGATAAACCTATTGTGGAATTTGGTCATGCTTTCAAGGCCATAGTGACCATCTCAGTGCTATTGGACATCCTGTTGATGCTATGGACTAACTTCATTGGTTCTTGTGCGGGCTTGACCCGATCTTTGAAAGCTTCTCGACATCTAATCGTTCGGTATGTCTCATTCCTAACTTTGTTGATCTTTTGGCAAGTGCAGAAAGCCATTAGATTTTCATGAAAAATCTGCATGGAAACCCCACTACACCTACTGTAGCTTTTTCGACCCAAGGTCCTTATGTACGTGTTCAGTCTGGCAGCCTGTCCTATCGGCCCAACCGGACTTCAGCCCATTATAGTTCTAATAGACCCTTTTTTAACAACTACAAGAGCTCAGATCATAATATGGGTCATAACAATTGAAACCCAACATGTCAACTCTGTCTAAAACCTGGCCACTATGCATCACAATGCTTTCAACTGGCCTCATTTGTTGCATCGGCTTCTCCGACTCTGGATCAGTTGGCGCAAGCCTTCCATGCTCAATGCCATATAAACTCCACTATTTCGGACTGGACATCTGACACAGGAGCTTCCACTCATATGTTACCAAATAATTCTTTTCTTCAGAACTCAACCCCAACCAAAGGTAATCAAAATGTTATTTTGGTAATGGTCAATCGTTTCCTAAAACTCATATTGGACAAACAAATGTTTTGGGTAATCTTGCTATAAAATAGTTTTGGTGGTCCCAAATCTCACCAAAATCATTTTATATATCGGAAAATTAACTAAAGATAATCTCGTTGATGTTGTTATTTGTCATCTATATTTTTACATTCAGGACCGTCGAACCAAGCAAACTCTAGCTCGGGGGGTGCCGTGAGGGACGACCTCTATGTTCTCCGCAGAACTCATGAAGCTTTAGTCACCACCTCCTCATGTCCAAAAGCTTCATTTGAGTTACAACATTCTCGATTGGAGCATGTTAATTTTGATGTCGTTTCTATGTTAATAAAATGGTTATTTATCTTTTACTTCAGTTTTTCCGAAACCAGGTCTTTGTTTCCCATGTGAACTTGCCAAATAAAAAGGCAACATTTTCTTATTAATAATAAACAGGCATTTTTTCCTTTGGAAATAATATGTTGTGACTTATGGGGGCCTTGACAAATTAAATCGATTGATCACTACTTGTACTATGTTACCTTTGTTGATGACTATTCTCGATTTACATGGTTATATCCGTTACGTGCTAAATCTAATTTTTGATGCGCTATCTATATTTATACCTTTTGTTCAAACACAAATTCTACTAAAATAAAAAATGTTCAAAGTGATGGTGGAACCGGATTCACAAACAATCGTGTTCGTCACTTGTTTGAACAATATGGTACGTTTCATCGCATGTCTTGCCCTTATACCCAGCAACAAAATGGTCAAGTTGAGCGAAAGCATCACCACATAGTTAAAACCGACTTGGCTATGTTATTTCATGCTCATTTACCTACTAAATATTGGGTTGACGCCTTCTCAATGGTGTCTTTTTATAATAAATCGCTTACCCTTAGTGGTTCTCAACGGCAAGTCACCTTTTGAGATTTTGTACCATCAAATACCTAATTCTGCTTCTTTTCGCTCATTTGGATGTCGTGTCTTTCTGTATCTCCGAGCGGAATAATAAATCGCTTACCCTTAGTGGTTCTCAATGGCAAGTCACCTTTTGAGATTTTGTACCATCAAATACCTAATTCTGCTTCTTTTCGCTCATTTGGATGTCGTGTCTTTCTGTATCTCCGAGCGATGCCCTACCTAAATATCACCTCGGAGCATCCCATGTATATTTATTGGTTATTGCTCCAAATATAAAGGTAATAGGTGCCTTAACCCGTGCACCTCACGTGTCTATGTTACTAGATATGCTTGATTTGACGAATGTCACTTTCATCTTGATACCATATCCACCCCAAACACACGGATTAATTCACTCGAGGTGGCTACCTTCCTTGATACATCTCCTACTATTGTTCCCTCCAATAATACCTCCTCACAAAAAATATTATCCATTATTAACTCAACTCCCACTTTTACTCCCATACAACATCAATCTCCAATCCACATACCCTTTCTTCCAGCTACCTCATAGTCCACTACTCCCAACTCTACTCCGCCCCATACTTCATAAGCCCACTCCCCAACTCACACGACCCGACCCTTTGGCTCATACCCCTCTCATACCAAACAACCACCCCTGTCCTAAACCGAACAATCAACTCAGTAGGTTCCATCTCAAATCGGCACCTAGGCTCGTTTATCTCACCACCTTAGAAGGTCCTGTCGACACCTGTGTCGCCTTCCCACTCACCCACCTCATCAGACTCCACATCTCTAGCGGTCACCCCTGTTTTTCTCCTGAGGCTCCGATCGCTATAGACATTCCTTCTCAACCCCCTCCACCATCTCATCCATTGGTGACTCGATCTAAGTCTGGGATTTTTAAACCCAAACACCTTGTGGATTTGGCCCATACAAAAGCGATCTCGCTACATCATGCTTTATTTGCTACTAGTAACCCACACACATATCAGTTGGCCTCTAAAGATGCTACTCTTTATCGATCCATTGTAGGTTCCCTTCAATATTTGACGATCACGAGACCTGACATTGCCTATGCTGTCAATCAAGTCAATCAATTCCTACATGCTCTAATCATTGATCTTTATCAGGAAGTTAAAGGAATATTAAGCTATCTTAAAGGTACTCATGCCTTGGGATACACTACACACGTTCGAATGACACGTCATTACTTGGTTACTCTGATGTTGATTGGGCTCGTTGTCTGGAGACTCGTCGTTCTATTTATGGCTATTCCATATGCTTGGGTAGAAATCTGATTTCTTGGAGTTCTAAAAAGCAACCTACTGTTGCCAAATCCAGATGTGAATCTAAGTATAGGGCTATGGACAACACTGCTATAGAAATAGTTTGGTTAACTCATTTTCTACAAGAACAACATGCGTTTCCTCCTGACAGACCGACTATACTTTGTGATAATCAAAGTGCTATCTTCCTAATTCAAAAGCTTGTTGCCCATAAATGGGCTAACCACATCGATCTTGATTATTACCTTTTACGCGAATTAGTGACTGATGGCAAGTTGGCTAATAAATTTGTTCCTACCAAGCATGATGTGGCTGACATTTCACTAAAATTCTACCAACTTCAAGTTCTCAGTTCAACACCTTTTGTCAAATGCTCCATATTGGTCATCCACCGTTCAGCTTAAAGGGGATATTAGATAGTATGAACAGTATACATCTTAGGTTGAAGCGATATGTATTTGTTTGTATCTCTAGGTACCTTAGTGTAATATTTGTGCCTATATATATTGTTCTTGTTACTTTAGTTTATTCAAGAAACATTAACATTCTCAATTTAATCAAACCACTTAGACCATCACCAACACTTAGGTTTTTTGAAGTTCCAAAGTAGAAGGGGGATTAGTGCCACTATTTTGAACCAATTAGTCTGGTCCCTTGAGACCTGTAACCCACACCCCCATTTTTTTCATCGTACCCTTCCCCGCCCTTTGCTTTTCATTTTCCATGGATCTTTGAAACATAGCGTTGGCGGTGATTGCGATCCGTTGGATCGGTGATTGAGTCTGACAGATTTGGGGTGGTGTGGTAGAGCGACGAAGGTTTTTGGAGAAGAAGAGTAGATTGGTGGTTGCAATCAACGTTCCCACCATGTTTGGCACTAGTAATGAAAGTCGAAAGAGATTTTGAGTTGTATTTGCAGTTTTCAAAAGATACATGTAATCTAGTTCGGTTGTTCCTATATTAATTTCCGAGGTGTAAGGCGGGAAGGCAGGTCACCGGCAAGGTGGAGGGGTGTGGTGGTGTGTGGTCGCAACGATGTGTGTTTTGGTACTTTTGGAAGAATATGAAAATTAGGTTATAGCTTTAATAATAATGGTGGGCCCACCTAAATTTATAAAAGATTAATTAATTTTTTATTGTTTCAATTGATTTTCTAAATAGTAAGGGTAGTTTTGTCATTTTACACAACTTAACCACTCAAAAAACTATCTGAGTAACAACTTGTCAAACTACATGAAACATACATGTAATTTTAAAAAGTTAAGAATGAAAAGTGAAATATTAGCAAACCATAAGAAATATCCAGACTTTTTCTCTATTTTGAATGTAATAAAGCTACATTGTTTTGTAAATATATTATTAAATCATTTTCTTGAATACATAATATTTTGAAGGATCTCAATTTAAATAGAATATATTTTTATTTATGAGAATGCAATAGCCCCCAGTAAATTAATATAAAAACTTACCTCTATTACTTCAAAAAATATAATAATGATTCATTAGGAAACATAAAAAATAAAACAAAAGGAGAACCATGGGTAAATTATATAAAAAATAAATAAAACATTTTACATTAAGAGAAGCTCATTTTTACATGTAGAAAAGCTCATTTTTACATACTCTTTTTTTAGCTATATAAATACATGTGAAAACCGTTTTAGTTAAAAAAAAATTAGTAAAAAAAAAATTCCAATTTTTTTATTTGAACGGTTTTTACATGTAAGCAAAAGTTTAAAAAAAATAAGTTTTTTTAAAAATAATTATGTAAAATTGAGTTATTAGGTTTTTACCTATAAAATAATTATGTAAAATTGAGTTAATTAGGTTTTTAAATAATAACTTTTTTTTAAATAATTAGGTTTAAAAACCTCCTTTTCATGTATTTATATATTCATTTCATGTATTTGTATCTCTATTTTATATATTTTAAGCAAAAAAATTAGCGCAATTAGGGTTTTGTTTATTGATCAAAATTCACACAGCCAAACTGAAAACCGAGAATATAAATGAAAAAACCAAATCCATTAACCCAAAAATGATTGGTTAATAAAATAGATTAATAGATGACTTCAGTCTTGGTTTTGGTTGAGGCTAATAACCGAACCGATTCGAACCATGCTAGAAAGTGTCTGTGTTCTCTGTCGCATCTCTCAGGCACCCTTCTAGTACATATATTCATAATTTTTAACAATAAGAAAGTTGAATCATCTCTCCAGCAATAAAACGCATCAGGGCCGGTTCGGAGGGGGTGGGGTGGGCGACGACTCAGTGCCCCAACCCTCTAGGGGTCCGAAAAATTATTTTTTTAATAAAGTTACGCTATAGAACTTAGAATATATAAGTACTGAATTGGAAAATGATATGATGAAGCACATGGTCTGGTGGTTCTCATGTTACTTTATTAGCAATTAGACCTTAGGTTCTACTCTTGATTGCTTTAGTTTTAGTTGATTTTTTTTCTTAATGTTTGTTACATATGCATTAAATGCAAATAACATTAATTGACTGATTTTGTGTTGCATAAAAAAATTATTTATGTTAATTTCTTAAAATATTATTCAATCTACAACTAGTTTTGTCTTCCATACTTTTTTATGAAAAAAGTCTTATTTTGTTTTTTTTTTCTTTCAAATCTGTGTATTTTCTAAAAATTTATATTTTAAGGGCCCGTATTTTATTTTCGAACAGGGTCTATAAATTTTTGAAGATTTTCGGAGACGACCCTGAAACACATGCTTATATGTCAGTAAATATTAAGGTAAGCAACGACAAACGGCTAAAGTTCAAATTTCGTATTCTGATTTTGTTTATCAAGTTTAAGGTTTGGGCAGACTGATTAGAAAGGTACGGAAAAGAATTGATGAGCAAATCATCTGACTTATGCTCCTAATTGGTTGTTTATTATTATAAGTTACGTACCTCAATGTTTAGGGTTTCTTCAAGTTCTCTCTTGACAACATCCATCCGAGGTCGCTGTTCTCGAACATGCAGGCATTTATATGCTATTGCTGAATATTTTCTCAAGGAGTTTGAGCTCATTTGTCCCCTAATAGCAGGATCAATAATCCTGTCTAGCTGATCCTTAGAATAATGTTCCTTGGCTAGTTTTTCTGTTAACATTATGCCATCCTTGTCCTTAATGTAGGACAACCTCCCACAAAGAACTTCAAATAGTACCATACCAAAAGAATAAACATCTGTTTTTTGTGTCACTAGCCCATATTCTTGTTCCATTTCCACAATGATATGTCTCCCTACGGGCAGAGAAATTACGGCCCTGGTATCTTCAAAATCGGAGAATGTTAACTTAGACAATCCAAGGTCAGAAATTTTTGCAATCCATCGGTGATCTAGCAAAATATTTGAACTTTTTATATCCCCGTGGATTATGACTTGATTATTTTGAAGATGATTGTGAAGGTGATCAAGTCCTCGAGCTATATCAACAACAATTTTTAATCTTTCTGGCCATGTAAGAGTATAATTCGTATTTTCACGCCTTATATACTGATCCAAACTTCCACGCTTTGCATATTCGCAAACAATAATGTTCTCTTTTCCCTCATTGCAATATCCAACTAGAGTGATGATATTTTCATGTTGTTGACTCCAGGGCAACTGAAACTCGGTCCAAAACTCTTTTAATCCTTGTCTAAACTCAATATTTAACCTCTTTACAACAACCTTCATAGATATTCCATTGATGGAAAGTTCCCCATTATAGATAAAACCATATGCATCTGTGCCAATAAGGTTTCGGAAGTCTTCGGTTGCATCCTTTATCACTGTGAATGGTATTTTCTGTAGTTTCCACCCTTTCACGCCTGAGATGCCATGTGATGGTGTAGGAAGAAAGGCCTGATTATAAGATTATAAGTTTTTTCTTTTTGTATGGTAATATGATTATCAGCTATGACTTGTATGTACACACATAGGGTAATTAGAATCCGAAAAGGATCTAATGGAAAATGAGAACTGTGAGAATAGTGTGGAGTGTGGACCATTCATTTTCTCTATGTCAATTTCTTTTTCTTTGAAACTATATACATGTACATGTACATTATCATTTCTCTCTCTAGTTGCGTAGTTTGTTAATTTTTACATATATGTATATTATCATTTCATCTCCGGTTACATAATTTGTTAAATTTGTGCATATATTGTACATTATCAAACATTTATTCAGAAATAATCAGCTTCTTCATTGTGCATATATGTAGAACACTTATTTTTGAATTACATAGAGATAATGAGTGGTCCACGCTGATTCGCAATATATATATATGTAGTCTCTTTTTAAATGACGCTGATTCGCAATATATATATATATATATAGTCTCTTTTTAAATGACATGAAAATCTTGCTTCTTAATCAACAAAAAGGCCTTGGAGCCTTGGTCCGGTAACATTGATGATTTTTTCTTTATCAAGTCTTGGTTAAAGATTAAATCCCATTGTGGTTATTTAGGTGATTTAGTTATTTTTCCAATTCTAACCAACATACAATTCAGTTTTTGTTTGTTACTTTATTGATATGCACAGTTTAATAAAAATATAGAGTTTTTGAAATTTTGATATAAATTTTACTACAAAAACTGAGTTATATAAAAAATAATTTATTTCTATTTTACTATTACAAAATTAAACAAAAAAAAAAAAACTTTAGTTTGACAAATTGCAGTGAAATTGTCTATATCTCCATATCATAAAAGCAATGAGAAATCATATATGCCTTGAATTTTCCAATGTACATATTATGTATTTTTCAAAAAAATTATATTAATATTTCTACACATTTTGAAGTATACGAAGTTTTTGTAATTTCTAAAACTTACAAGCATATAAAAATTTATTTACTAATAAATGAAATAAAAAAAAAAACAAATTACTTTTATGCATTATACTTCAAATGTAACGATATCATATATTTGTGATCTGGAATGCAAATTCTCTTTGGGTGAAGAGGGGCACCCTGGGGATGGGGTTTTGGATGGCCTAGTACTAGGGCTGTAAACGAATCGAACGTTCAGCGAACAGTTTGTGAACCGTTCGGCGGGAAGTTCGTTTATGTTCGTTCGTTTAATAAACGAACATAAACAAGAAATTTCGTTTGATTAGTTAAATGAACGAACATGAACAGAGGTCTCGTTCGTTCGATTGTGTTCATGAACGTTCAGTAAGGTGTTCGTGAATGTGTTTGTGAACATTCGTTGATTTGCGTTCGTTTATGTTCGTATGTTTGTGTTTTAATTGAAGATCTTTGTACTTTCTTATATTTTATTTGTACTTTTTATATTATTAAACTTTTATTTATTTTATTTCCGTAACAATTAAACTAGGAAACTCACTTTCACCTTGTTTATGCATAATTTCCCTGTCATTTCTCATTATTTACATCCACGAATACGATCAACCTCCGTTCCACAATAAGGAATTCAAGTTCGAGTGCTACTCTCTGGGCCATCTATCTTTATCCTTCGTCCTGTTCGCTAAATTTATTTGTATTCGTTTGTGTTCGTGAACCGTTCGCGAACACGCTCATTTCCTTAATGAACGAACACGGACATAAAATCTCGTTCGGTAAGCGTTCATGAACTGTTCGTGAACACATATATTTCCTTAACGAACGAACACGAACAAAGCCTTGTTCGTGTTCGTTTACGGCCCTATCTGGTACCAAGGGTTAAGACATTGTATAATATGCTAAAATAAATGCGAATAGAAGGAAATCATCATCTATCTATACTTTCTATAAAAGGAGAAATCCCAATGACATAAGAAAAGCTGATGTGTCAGCAGGAGAGGCTGTCCAACAATGTTTTTCTTATGTTATTATTACATCATAAAGCCTAATATATAAATCACTTTAAAATTCAAAGTTGGCCCACATTCAAAATCCAAACGTCTGCTGAGGAAAGGTCTGCCCACAAAAGCCTAATATAAAATATGATTTAAACTTTTGTTTAAACATCTGCCCTCAACATTTTATAATCAAACATCAGTTCCCAATAAACATCTGTCGAGATTCAAAATTCTGGCTCCACATTCAAAATTCAAACCATATATTCTAATCCTATAAATAAGGGTTAATAATCTGGCTCCACATTCAAATCTCTATCGCTCATATCTGTGAGCGTATCTCTCTCTCTCTCAAATGCATCTTTCTCGTGATTCAGCCGCTAATCTCCGATTACACTTCTTTGTTCGAATGTTTGTTGATTATGTTTACATGTTATTGTTCCAGTATCATTGTTCCAACATTGTCGTTTCAATGAAGCTTCCCATCACACATCAACCTTTCAATATCGATGTTGCAGTATCATTGTTGCAACATCGTGAAAAGTTACATGTGCTACCTTCTTTGATGGGAGAGTTGCATTGTTCGATTTTCGTTAAATCGAAAGTCAGGTTTTCTTGCGTCAGGAAGATTTTCTCCTTTTATAGAAAGTATAGATTCGTGCAATATCGTAAAAAGTCAGATGTGCTACAACAGTTGAGAAGAGACCTTTGCATTTTAGGTTTGTTTCTTATTTTGGTTAACTGTTGATGATGTTGAGAGTTTTTATTTACACTGACATTTTAGATTCGTGCAAGTTCGTTTTGTTTAAACCAATGAACTACATAAAGAAGGTTTCGAGGACGAAACCTCTTTAAGGGGGGTAGACTTGTAACACCCCAAAAACGGGTTTGGTAATCAAACCACGTTAAGGCTAATGAACGGGTAAAATACCGTTAGAGGTAAAAAAAAATTAACCCGGTAAATATTAGGATTTAAATAAATAAACCTAATATTAAATAAAAAGATAATGAAATATTTTGAGGTAATAAAGTTCATAAGAGGCCCGAGTTAACGGGACTTAAAAACAAAACGGGTTATGACTTTCCCGAACCCACCAACTAACTAGGAATATCAACCTTGTTAAATAAGTGCCTTAAAAACAATAAAGAGAACTTGAATTAGCTAAACATTTTATAAATCTTTGAAACTATAGGGACTAAAAGGGGCCAAAAGTGAAACATGATTAAAATTAATAGAATTAAAACACAAAAAACACACACACTTGTGTGTGTCTGGTCGTGAGTTTCACAGGAGACAAAAAGGGTTGAACCCTAGCTCAACAAAATCCTCAAATTGAAGGGGCAATCGAAGGCCAAATTCGGATTGGAATATATATTAACGATCACCTAGTCATGGGGATCACAAGGTATGTTGAATTTTGAAGTTTGGTGATATTTTGAAATTTTGATGAACATGCATGAACGAAATTCTGTAATGAATGTTGAATGTATGAATGATATTGAGTTGAAATTATGTCTAGGAACAAATCCTAGTTGATAATTTGATGAATTAGTGTTGAAAACTATGAAATTGATAATCACTCATATATGTGTTAAATGGGTTTTTATAACAATGTGATGAACACATGAATTTGAATGTTAGTTTGAGAAAAATTGATGTTATAATTCAAGTTCTTGATGTCGTTCATGTACACTAGACATAGGGGCTTGATTTTGATGCTAAAGCTTAGTGACATATGTGTGTTTGTAATGATATGTTGGTAAAATTTGGGGTAAGGCGTTCAAGAGATGGGTTAGAGACTAATCTTGAATGCGAAACCCGCCAAGTGTTCGATGAAATGCTTAAATAATATGGTGCAGACCTGAATTTTAAAAATTCACAATAAATCACAGAAAAATCGTATGGGTGTGTACTTTATATGCCTAGAAAGGTCTCGGGGTAATTTGCATTTCGTTAGTTAACATGATGATTCGGTTCAGATGTTAAATGGGTCAAAAACGTCGAATTCAGTGGCTATTTCGAAAAGACAGCATGCTGTTTGGGCTAAAAATAAGCTGATGTCCTGATTTTGTAAAAATCATATAAAATCATAGAAAAATCGTTAGAAGACGTACCATATATGCCTAGAAAACTATTTGAGAGTTCTACGATCCATCTTTGAACATGTTGATCTAATTCAGCTTTTAAATGGGTCAAAATGGTCAATTACAGCAGCTGAATACAAAATCGCTGCACATTTATAATGTTCTTATTAACCACGAAAAAGGCATAGGATTGTAAATACTTGCTTTAGGCATGAAGTATTGATTGTTGGGAACAAATAACATTTTATGTGACGTGCTTAAAGTGTTTAAAATCACCTACTAACTAATTTATATAAGTAACTTCGCTAACGGGTCAAACGGTTAGTGAATGAAAAGAATTATGGAATAAAATTAGTTGTTGAATATATGGCATATTTTGATTGATAAGTGTGTAAAAAAAAAAAGAAGACCATAGGGTGATGGCCATTGTAAAGAATGACCAATCTAACCATCTTATGGATGTTATGATATAGTTTGACTCTAAACAAGCTAGGTGGGAGCTTGGAAAGGAACGGGTCAACGGATGATGGATGCGAAGGATGTTTGCGCGGACGCGAGGTAAGTAAAGCTTACACCCAATTTAAGTGTACGTATTTATTTTATAGGTGATAAATATGACAACGGATCGTATCCGCATATGGGTTCCGACACAAAACAATATGAGTCGGAACGAATAAAAACGATTAAAACTATGGTTAATGGAAAAAGGATCTTGTGGTTAAAAAAATCCGAAATGGGTCGGATGTGTGAATGGGTAGTTAAAACCATGTTTTGTTATAAATGTAAATGTTTGGTCGTATAGGCCAAACGGGTCAAATGGTGGTGATAACACCATTTGACAATATCGACTAACGTTTGGTTGTCAAGTTATGTGTTCACAGGAGTGAACGGGAAGTGGATAATTGCGTAGCTATTAAGTAGCGGCTAAATAAAGTAAGGTATAAAACGGGTCTATACGTTGACTCGATCCAGGTACGCATAAAATAAGTTTATAGTTAAAAGTGCAATTTGGTCAAATAATTAGTGAAAGTCCTTCGTCGTAAAATGAGTGACGAAAATTGACCAAAAAGCCCTTGATGGGAAAATCGGGCAAACGACCCTTAGAGGTTGTTTAGGAATTTGCATTAAGATTATGAAATATAGGTAGATACCTTAATGTAGTAAAATGATGGGTGAAAGGAGAGAGTGAAATTTAAAGTTAATGGTAAATCCCTCTAACGGGTCAAAATGAAGTTTTGCGCATAACTCAACTTTTAGTTGCATAATGTATGAAAGTTTTGAACTCACGAGTTAATGGTTTTGAGATAATGAATATCTCAAGAATTTACAGTGATTTAAACGAAAGTGGTTTAATGAATCATGAAACGGGTCAAAAGTGTTAAAAAAGGAATTTCAAGCCAAGAGCTTGAAATTTGAATTTTTGAAGTAGTTGAATATCAGGTTTTAACTCCATAAGATGGAGAATTAAATTACAAACGCTTAGGAAAAAGAATCGTGTAAAACGGATAAGTAGATAAAAAGTTATAGCATTTTGAAGTTGGAATTTGGTTAAAAAATAGAGCTGGGCAAAAATGCAGGTTTTAGTAACGAATCTGCTGGAAATTGGTCTTTCTCACGCCACGCGACGGGTCATAGGGTTTGGTTCGCGACACGCGACAGACGTCGCGCCACGCGACAAGCTGAGCAGAGTCTCTCGCGACACGCGAGAGACATAAAAGCTGGAAAAATATTTTTGTTATGTTTGTTTGATGCGTAGAACTTGTTTAAACTTATTTTAAGCTATCAAAACTAACTTTTATGTTGGTTTTGAATTTAGGTGAACCTAGTAAGCATCCGGATGAAGATCAAGCATGGACAAGAACCGAACACACGATCGAACAAAGCTTCCGCGTTAATCTAATATGTTTTTGTTTTAAGTGAACTATGCAAAACACTTGGTACTATATTTGAATATTATTGACATGTAAGAATGTTAACTTGGAAAAGTTTTTGTAAAGTCGCATTTTAGCATAAAATGTGTGTTTTATTATTATAATCTTGATTAATTGTGACGGGTGTTACAGTATTATTATATAATTTTGTTTATCAACAATAGTTTTTTGGAAGAATTTATGATATATTTTTGTGTTATAAAAGGTGTGTTGTAGCTAAAGTCTGACAAAAGAGAGCATCTGCTGATGAATAAATGTCTGAAGATGCAAAGGTTTGCTATGGGTCAACAGATGTTAACGAACAACAGATGATATTCAATCTTAAAATGCTTAACAGAGGATTTGATACTAACAGTGGTTGGGCTAATGATGAATAAGTATTATTATATAACGTCTGCTATAAGTATTATTATATAATTTTGTTTATCAACAACAGTTTTTTGGAAGAATTTACGGTATATTTTTGTGTTATAAAAGGTGTGTTGTAGCTAAAGTCTAACAAAAGAGAGCATCTGCTGATAAATAAATGTCTGAAGATGCAAAGGTCTGCTATGGGTCAACAGATGTTAACGAACAACAGATGAAATTCAATCTTAAAATGCTTAACAGAGGATTTGATACTAACAGTGGTTGGGCTAATAACAGATGTTAGACTTACGACTGTTGAGTTACACCGATTGAAAAAAACTATTTTTGAAACTTCTGCTTGCCTAAAAATACATCCACTGTTAAAGGGTACCGTCTGTTGTCATAATTTTTGTTTATCCTAATGACTGTTGATTTACTATACTGCTGACTGTCATCCATTATGACAACAGAGGTTCTGACGTGGACAGATGTTAACTAAAAATAAAACAACTGCTGAAAGTTATCACCTGTTCTCATAACTTCTGTTTATCTAACGACTGTTTGACTCACACTGTTCCCAACGACCAACAGAGGTTTCCAAACAACTGTCATCGGTTGTCGCAAGAGAGGTTCTGACGTGGACAGATCTTAACCATCAAATATTTGTAACTACTGCCACGTCAGCATTCACTTCTTCTCTCTATAAAAAAGTTGTTTCATCCCTAAATCGAGGTTCTACCACTGCAGTCTCAAATTCAAAATTCTCAAAAATAGTTTCCAACATATTAAAAACCCTCCAACTTAAACCCTGTTTCATCCCTAGATCACATTCTTTTCCAATCATGTCTCTGAACATCAAAAACCCTCACAACAACCTCCCTATCTTCAAGAAAACCAGCAAAAATACCAGCTATCACTCAATAATTGACCTTTTAACGTCATCGAAATACAAATCAATTCTTACTGCTGATGCTCCGGTTCATACAGAAACACTCCGACAATTTTGGTTTAATGCTGAAATAGAGGCTGAAGATAATAATCCAGTTGCCATCACATCTAAGGTCGGGGAAAGTGTGGTACGAATTTCTCCCTTTACAATTTCCACTACATTTGCATTGGACGACTTGGGAGGTAAGAACAACTTTGAAAAACTTGAACTTCATACAAAGTTCATTGAAAGAGGGTATGATGCACAATTAAAGGAAGTTACTATCTACAAACCAAACTTCCCTCCGCCAATGAAATTTTTGTTTCATACTCTTTTAACTTGTCTCTCAGCCAAGACCACCGCATTTAATGAGATACCTTTGAACATTCAGTATTTGGGTTATGCTATTTTAACAAAATCTGATTACAATTTATCACAAGCACTGTTTTCTGATTTGTTGAATAATGTGAAAAATGTGAGAAATTGAAAAAAGGTGTTCGTAGTAATGCTTTTCTGTTGTATCCAAGACTTCTAAGCTACTACCTACGAAAACAAGTGTCACAAACAGATTTTGAACAAGGTGTAGCTTTTCAAATAAATAGTCTTACAAGTAAAACTTTTACTATACTTATGGATAAAGAGTCAAAAGTTTCAACAACTGAAACAAAGGGGGATGAGCCTGTTTTAGGTGCGTCTGCATCAGTTACTCAAACTTCTGTTGTTGAGCGAACTGTTCCTGGTGATCGTGACACCACAACCGGTGTTGTGAAACACACACCAGGAAAACGCAAAAAGAAAGCTGTCACATCCAAAAAGCCCATCAAAACCAAACAAAATAAAAAGGTTTCTCTAGAAGATGAGATCCCAGAGGTTAATGCAGTGACAACACAAATGTCACTTGAAACCACTGCTGCTACTTCTTCACAGTTGTTGGAAAGATCTCAACCCATACAAACACCTCATGTATCCTCACAAAAGGATCATGTTGTAAGTACAGGGACACCCATGGTTTAAAAAAACGCTCGAGGCGTACGTACTGAGGCGCGCCTCAGTTCGAAACGGAAGGAAAACGCATATGAGGCGGCGCCTCAGGTTCATATATTAAACGGACGCCTCAGTTGAGCGAGGCGGGAAAAAACGGCCGAGGCGGTACGGATATGGTGAGGCGTACGTATTTGTTTTAGGCGGTATAAATGATGGATCAGGGGCGGTTTTTTTTTTTTGTACACCTCTCGTCTGGGCTTGGCTTTAATACAAAAAAAAAGAAAAAAAATAAAGGTTAAATTGTGCAAAAACTGGCCCACGCGGACCTGGGGTTTTCGGAGCTGCATTCGTGCCCGCAGGACGTGCGGGCATGCACGAGTTCAATTAAATTTCAATTCAGAAACTCATTTTTTGCACCCCCCCTGCACGCGGGTAGGACTTGTGGTAAAACATGTCATAAAGCTACAATGGAGTAGTAAAGACTTTACCTTATAAACAACCACTAACTTTGTTAACACACCGATGTGGGACAAAGTATTTACCACCTTTTGAGGCTTTCATTCACACACCCAACATATAAGTCCTTTGCTACTAACTATTAGTTTTTGTTAAATATACATGTAAAATAGCATATATACAAGGGTATTTTGATGTAATATACATATAAAAATTTTCAAAAATCTTTTTATGTTTTTGAACTGCTGAATCAAATGAAATTTGATGAGAAAAGTCATTTTTTGATCTTAAGTATTTATTATTTTATGATATATATAATTTTAATATTTATTTATTAATACCGCCTCAGCCTTACGCCTCGTTCCGCCTCAATACTTACGCCTCGTGAGGCGAAGGGAAAACGCCTCGATACTCGTTTCCGTTTTTTTAAACCTTGGGGACACCACAACATGAAGTAGACCTTTCATATGAAAGTATGTTTACAAGTCCCTCTCCCAGGGCAATCACTCTTTCTACACCACAACCCTCGACTCAAGTTCCATCAACAATATTACCTTTGTTTGAAGCAATTGAATTTCAGAAAGAAAACAGTTCCTCTAATGCACACATTACTGAGAGTAGATCGCAACAAATGACTGTGTCTGAACCAATTCAATCTCCTATCCTACAAACAGTTGAGGAGGTTATAGCCATTGAGTATTACGAAACTCTTGGTGGTAGTTCAAGTGGAGCAGCCACTACAACTGTTGAACCCATTGGTGATCAGTTGGACAGTGGTTACATCATTAAGACTCCCTTGAAGGCAACTACTGATGAGGTTACAACTGTAATCTCTGCTTCAGTGGGAAGTCCCTAGAACGAAGAAAAAGAGGCATCTGTTTCTGATGATATGGAGACTTCTCCTATTATCAAAACAAATACAACCACTACAGGTGGAAATTCAGATGATCCTATTAAAGTAGGTGATGAATTAACTTATAAAGATTTGACGGTTAGAGTGTCTACCATTGAAACAGATGTTGCTGAAATGAAAGAATTGATTAAGCAGATGATAGAGCTTTTTAAAAGTCAACCTACCAGACAGGAAATTGCCAATGAGCTTTGGAATTCTATGCAACCCATCCTTCAAGCTCAGAGGAATTTGGCTGAAAGTAACCGCAATTTCAGTTTGAAATTTATCATAAATTTGGTTGATGCCAAGTATAAAAACACACAAGTAGACATTATGAACATTAAGGAACATCTATTGGAACTTACTGGCTCCACCTCTACATCAATCTTTGAGAAAGATGATGATGATAATGATGCCAAAAAAGGGGAGAAAGATTCACTGAGAAAGTTGCCACCAGATTCAAAAGCTAATCCTACAGAAATTGTATCCCCTGCTCAACCTAAATCCCAACCTTCTCCAAAAAAACCACCACAAAAGAAGGAGAAAATACCTTCCACACCATCATCACCCATTTTGTCAATAGATGCTGGGAACACAAAAGTATCAGCAGATGTTTACCAAACAGCTGCTGAGACACCAGTTGTTTCAGCAGAAGTTTCTCAAACATCTGCCATGATCATTTTCACTACAACAACCACAATCCAACCATCTCCAACGTCACAAAGATTTCCCATACATTCATCTTCACTACCAAAACATTCTCCTTCACCAGAAATCATCTCCACACGTAAGAGAAAAACTCATATCGATAGAATCACAAAAATGAACAATGATCCTCTGGTAAAGCCAACTCAACCTAATTGGAAGAAAGTCAAAACAGTGGATTCAGATGAGGTATTGAAGTTTAAAAGAATGAGAGCAGAGCTTGTGGCTGCTGATTATGGTCCAGTTAGATCCATTGCTAGATGGTCTAAACTGAAGATAGTTGAGACCTACAAAAAGCTGGAAGAAGTTAGAGCTGAACATTCAAATGTTCTTCAAACTCAGTCTATCCTACAACTGCTGCTCTGTCTCTAAAAATCGGTACTCCGAAAAACCTTCTCTCATCATCTGATTTGTCTGAATCAATTGGAAATTTAGTTAGCAGACCACAATCACCAAACTCATCTTCAATAATTCTTTGCCCAAGAAAACCAACTGGTCCAAAAATAGTAAAGTGGAAGTCATGCTCAAAAACCCAAGTATTGACTTTGATCAGATCAGATGGTAGTGTTGAAGAGATTAAAATGGATAGTGCATATAATCTGAATGCATACGATCTCCAAGATTTGTTGGACCTTCAACTTGAGAGGGATGAAGAAGAAGAAGACATGTTCTCCCTGGAGTTTTAACTACAATTCAAATGACAAATCAGGGAGATGTTGATGAGAAATAAAAATTAGTAATAAAGAAGGGTTTTCGTATCATCTGTTGTATAGGGAGATTGTTGGATCAGCAGCTGTTACATTGTTTGCAGTAGCATATTTAACCAGATCACAACATGTAGCGAAGGACATGTTGCTGCGTAACAAATTCTTGAGTGAGGTTTGATGTGTGTTGTTTAGGCAGGTGATCGTATGTTCTTAGTTAATGTTTGTTAAAGTTAAGTTGTATTCGAATTTTATTAAGTTTGTTAGACATCTTTCATATGTACTTATGTTTATAACAATTTATATTGTCAATGGGTGGATACTCTCTTTTTTGAATAAGAGAATGGAAATAATCATATGTAACTGATGAATTTTATTAAGTTTGTTAGACATCTTTTATTAACTTTTTTAAATATCTTTTATATTTACTTATAGTTGTCTTTTAGCTATAATAAATAACACGTTTTGGTACAATATCTATACACATATCTATATGTTCTATCAATATGTGTTATGCATGGTTTTCTAAGAAACGACCCGTGTTTGCACACGGGTTTTACCGCTAGTACTATATAATATAAGAAACCATTTTGAGGACACTTGTCATCATATTAGGCCATATTTTATAGAAAAGTATTATTTTAGTTTAATATTTTCTAATTAATTATAGATAATCCTTCTACTAAATATTATTTAGTTTAATTTCTTATGGATGATTATTATTTAGTTTAATCTCCTTCTCATTTATAATATTATTTATTTAACTAATAGAGTAAATTACGATTTTGGCCTCTGTGGTTATATCACTTTTACTCTTTTAGCCCAAAAAGAATTTTTAATATATAAAATTATATTTATTTAACCTGATGATTTCACGGGAAAGATAAGTGAACTCGTATCCAAAGCTATGTCTCTAGGTTTTATCTTTAAAGATAAGAGACTCACGTGTAAACTATTAGCATCATTTCCGGCAAAGTTTATTTCCTTTAAGAGCCTGTCGGAAGGATGAAGGTGTTTGAAGAAATAGTTAAAAGTGTCGAAAGCTTGAGTTATGACCAAGGTAAGTTGCTCTTACATAAATCTGAGTCATCTTCATCACAGCGCTAGGGAAAATGACGAGGTGGAGGCGGTAAAGGAAGCGGTAGGGGTCGGAATATTGGTTAGGGCAGTGGCACGAAATAAACCGCCTGTAACCAAAGTGACGACCGCTCTAAAGGAAAAAGGTAAATACCGGTTAAAGCCAATGTGATAAATTTGGGCAATTTTCTTTGGTATGTCCAGATTAAAGCAAAAGTGAATCTGAATGATACCACTGTAGCCGATCAATCACTGTTTATGGCTTCATGGGATCGAAAAATGGTGTTCTTGAATGACGGAAAGATGTTACCGAAGCACTATGAGAACGAACTTAGAGAGGATGATGTGTGGTATCTTGATAATGAATTAATGATGCAAGCAAGCATATGATGGGTAAGTTCTCTTATTTTCTAAAATCAATGAATGAATAATGAATAAAATCAAGTTTGGGGATGGATCTTGTATAAGTATTTGTGGAAAAGGGTCGATGCATACTCGAAGGAAAGAAGTGATGTATATAATATTCCCGAGCTTCAAAGTAACATAATTAGTCTTTTTTTACCATGCACGAAATCCACATGAAGGAATATGTTTTTGACCATGCATGATGGTAACGGTATAATTTTGTTGATAGTCATGAGAACCAAGAATTGTTTATACAATGTGAAGCTAAGAAAAGGGAAATCAGTGTGCCTACATGCCTTTATTCAAAATTGAAAACCACACAATGCTTATAATTATACGAGTTCCCACCCGAGTATTAAAGGACATGACACCATACGAGGTATTCAAAGGTTTAAAACCAAATGTCAAGCGGCCAAGGGTTTTTTTGGTGTATTGCCTATGCAAAAGATGTGTCAACTTACTTGCAAAAATTAGACGATCCCTCATGAACGTTATTACATATCAGGATTTAACCAGGGGTCTTATGCTTATTGTTTATTGTTAAAATTATCAACATTCTGGTCATTCATTTGGTTATTGGGTTGTTTATTTATTGGGCTCCTCTTAACTATTGCTATTGGGCTTGTTACTGATGTGGTTGTTAGTTTGTTATTTGGTTGCAACAGATAAAATATCTAGAGGGTGCTAAGTGTAACATGTTGAGGACTGCGATCATCTCTGTTAGAAGATTTGGACCAAAGTGAAACTTATTAAGTTTCATATTATAAAAGGCTTCATATCCTTCGTTGTTGTTTAGTTGTTCAGTTGTAACTTTCTCTCTCTTGTTATTGTTCTCTGCTAGGGTTTGAGTTCAGAGATTTGTATGAATAATCTCTCATCTGTATCTGAGAGATTATTCAGTGGTTTTCTGTTGTATTCGTGTATTGATGATCATCAGTGGATGATCATCTATGTACTGTTTGTATCTTGTATTGATTTGATCTTACAATTGTAAGATCCTCTGGGTATTTGGGGGGAAAATGATTTTGGGTTGGTTTAATAAGATTTTGTCACCTGTTTTGTCGCTATCTCTTGTGTTATCTTGTGTTTGTGAGTTGAATCATAAATTTCTACATGGTATCAGAGCTTATGCTCTTGATCCAGTCTTATTTCCGCTGTTAATCTGATTTTTTCTATTATTCTTGTGATAGATCTGCTAGATCTTGGGACTGCTATTTTCTCTGTATTCAGCTGGTGTAACCCTAACTAGGGTTTCTTGGTTGTGGTGAAGATCTCCTCTCTTCTGGTGGTTCTTATACACTCTGAGTTGGTCTCTAAGTCCTCGAAGATTTAGAGCAAACTGACCAGTAGTGTTGTTCTTGTTACTGAAGTTATTGGATCTGTTGGTTCTTGTGAACTTCAGATCTGGTAATTTTTTGGAGTTGCTTGCACCCACTGTGAGATTGTTCTATCTCTCCTCTTTTATTTTCTGTTGATTGGATTAGCTGAAGTCGGGGTAGTGAGGACCAGCACCTTTATTTGGTTGTTTGTTGATTGTTTATTAGCTGGTTTCTTGTGTTCTTTTATTTGTTGTTCATATCTTAGTATTTGGCTCCTGTATTAAGACCTGTCCAGGCACTATAAGTGATGAACCTGGAATCTAGACACTGATACAGCTTCGCCTTAGGATTCTTTGTGTTCTGTATTGATTGTTAT
The DNA here is from genome assembly GCA_030545235.1 of Helianthus tuberosus. NCBI lineage: Eukaryota > Viridiplantae > Streptophyta > Magnoliopsida > Asterales > Asteraceae > Helianthus > Helianthus tuberosus. The sequence goes on from JARYGA010022253.1 coordinate 38,862, forward strand.
CTCTGTGTTTGATATTTGTGATTGTTTTTCTGTTTGATTCTTGATCATGACTGATAAGGTTGATAATACTGGTCCTTCTCAGACCTTGATTAGTAAGTTGGACATAGGTGATCCTTTGTTTTTACATCCTAGTGATTCAAGTTCATTAACTATTGTTGGTATAAAGTTAAAAGGAACTGAAAATTATAGGGTTTGGTCTAGTGCTATGAAATTAGCATTAGAAGCTAAAAATAAATTTGGTTTCATAGATGGTAAATGTGTAAAGAATACTGATGATGCTGTCTTGAGTAGTCAGTGGGACAGGTGTAACTCGGTTGTCTTAAGTTGGTTGTTAAATTCTGTTTCAGAAGAGTTGTACTTAGGGTAAGTTTTTTCAAAGTTAGCCTCTGAAGTCTGGACAGATTTGAAAGAAACTTATGATAAAGTTGATGGTTCTATAGTGTATGATCTGTATAAAAAAATCAACTGTATTACTCAAAGTGGTAGTTCAGTTTCTGAATATTATCATAGATTAAACACAATGTGGAAGCAATTTGATGTTGTGCTTCAACTGCCTGCATGTTCATGTCAAGCAGCTAAAGACTATAATGACTTTTCTACTCTAATCAAACTTATGCAATTTCTTATGGGTTTAGATGATGTCTATCAACCTGTAAGAACTAACTTGTTAACTAGAGAGCCATTACCTTCAGCCAAGGTTGCTTTTTCAATTGTGTCCAGGGAAGAATCACATAGAAATACCAGTGTAGGATCAAAAGGTCAGAATGTGTCTTTTGCTTCTAAAACAAATCAGTCTTTTGAACAAAAAAGAAAAGAGTTTGGAGGTCCTAATCCTAACCTTAAGTGTACTCATTGTAATAAAATTGGTCACACTGTTGATAGATGTTTTGAGTTGGTTGGGTATCCTTCAGGGTCCAAAAGGAAACCTGGAGGTCAGGTTGGGAAAAAAATTTCAAACTCTAGATCAAATGTGTCTTCTGTTCCATCTGTATCTCCTTTTTCTCCAGAACAGGTTGCTAAGCTTTTGAGTCTTGTGGGTGAAAAAACAAATACTGAGTCTCAACCTACTAATATGGGAGGTGAGTCTAGTTGTGTTTTTAATTCTTTAGGTGAATTTGTATGTTGTTCTAGTCTAATCAATTTTGGGTTTGACTGTAACTGGATCTGTGATTCTGTTGCTAATCAGCACATGGTCAAAACTGATAAGGATATGTTTAATTGCATTGATGTGTCTGAGTATGATTTAACTGTTTCTCACTCAAATGGAACCAAGGCTAAAGTGTCTAAAATTGGGAGTTTAGAACTTGCTAAAGATGTCATTTTACATGATGTGTTCTTTGTTCCAACTTACAGTGTTAATCTCTTATCTGTCTATAAATTGTCCAAAGATAATCAAGTCACTGTTGTTTTTAATGAAAATACTTGTTTACTTCAGGATTCGAAATCAGGGAGAATCCTGGTGACTGGTAAACAGGATAATGGTCTTTACTTTGTAAATAAAGGTGGTAATTCTATTAATTTGTGTTTTAATAGTTTGAACAACAGTAATTTGTGGCATAGTAGATTAGGACATCCTGCTGATCAGATCTTGTCAATTTTAAAAGGTGACCTAGGTGTTGTTGATGTTGCAAAACATCCATGTGAAACTTGTCATAGAGCTAAACAAGTAAGGGTTCCATTTCCATTGAGTGAACATAAAACAAAGAATTTAGGAGATATTATTCACTTAGATGTTTGGGGACCTTATAAGGTTACTAGTAGAGATGGATTTAGATATTTCTTAACTATTGTTGATGATTATTCTCGAGCTGTTTGGTGTTATATGTTAAGAAATAAAATGGAAGTGTTTGAAAATATTGAAAACTTTTATGAGTTAGTGTTAACTCAGTTTAAAAAAAAGTCAAGGTCTTTAGAAGTGATAATGGAACTGAATTTGTAAATAGCAAAATGGAAATTTTTTGTAAAAATAAAGGAATTTTGCATCAAACCTCTTGCTCTTACACACCACAACAGAATGGTGTTGTTGAGAGAAAACATCCGACATCTTTTAAACTTGGCAAGATCTCTGTTGTTCCAAAGTGGTGTTCCACTTAGTTTCTGGTCTGATTGTGTGTTGACTGCTGTTTATCTTATTAACAGGTTACCTTCTTCTGTGCTTCTAGGGAAAAGTCCATATGAATTAATGTTTGGTTTTAAACCCTCTCTTTCACATCTTAGGATTTTTGGTTGTTTATGCTTTAGCACTATTCTAAATGATTTAGATAAATTGTCTTATAATGCTAAGAAATGTATCTTGATTGGTTACTCTAATGTTAAAAAAGGTTATAAACTGTGGAGTTTAGATAATAAAAAATAATTTTATTCTAGAGATGTAAAGTTTTATGAAACTGTTTTTCCTTATAAATCAAATGAGTTATCCAATCAAGATAAAACTTTAATTGATAAGTTGAATCATTTGAATTTTTTTGATAGTGTTGAAGTATTAACAACTAGTCCTATAGTTCCCAATGATGAAGAGGGGAGTCATGAGTCTCATGAGGTTACTGGTGATGATCAGCAACCAATCCCCTCTACATCTGCCACTCCAAATAATGTTGAACAACAACATTCCATAGTTGGAGTTGAGAGTAGTAGTAGTGAAGGGTCTGGTAGGGCAGAGGACACTAGTACCTCAAATGATGAGATCAACCCATCTGAGGGAACAAATTCTTCTCTTAGAATGTCAAATAGGAAAGTTGTTGTACCAAAAAGGTTTGAGCATTTTGTGTTGAATAGTAAAGTCAAATATAGTTTAGATAAAGTGGTAAATTACTCATGTTTGACCTCTGATAATCTGTGCTTCACTGCTTCATTAAAGAAAGTAGTTGAGCCCTCATGTTATGAGGAAGCAGCTAGTGATCCCAGGTGGGTAGAGGCAATGAACAAAGAGATGGAAGCTTTGTTCAGAAACAATACCTGGGTTCTAACTGATCTTCCTCAAGGCAGGAAGGCTATTGGTTGTAAATAGGTATTTAGAGTCAAATACAAGTCAAATGGTGAAGTATAAAGGTTTAAAGCTAGACTAGTTGCTAAGGGTTTTAATCAAAGAGAAGGTCTTGACTTTGGAGAGACTTTCTCACCTGTTGTTAAAATGGTAACTGTTAGAACCATTATAACCTTAGCTGTTTATTTTGATTGGCCATTGTATCAACTTGATGTTGATAATGCTTTCTTACATGGAACTATTACTGAAGATGTGTATATGAAGTTACCTCAAGGATACTATTCTAAAAATGAGTCAAAAGTGTGTAAGCTTGTTAAGTCCTTGTATGGTCTTAAACAAGCACCTAGAAAATGGAATGAGAGGTTAACTGATGTGTTGCTGAACTTTGGTTTTACACAAAGTAAATGTGATCATTCTTTGTTTATATTGTCAAAAAAGGATGTAACTGTGTTTTTGTTGGTATATGTGGATGATATTGTTGTTACAGGTAATTCTGTTGATGAAATTAAAAAAATTAAACATGTATTGAATGAAACTTTCAAAATTAAAGATTTAGCATTGTTAAAATATTTCCTTGGCATTGAAGTGTTATATGATAAGAACAGTGTCTGTCTTAGTCAAAGGAAGTATTGTTTGGAATTTTTAAATGAGTTTAGATATTTAGGATGCAAGCCTGTTAATACACCAACAGAACAAAGTTACTTAGTATCTTCTAAACTTGACAAAGATCAAAAATTACTTAAAAATATAACAGGATTTCAAAAACTGATTGGAAAACTTATATATTTGTCTTTAACACGACCTGATATAAGTTACACAGTCCAGTTTTTAAGTCAGTTTATGCATAGTCCAACTGAAGTGCATTTAAGTTTGGCATTAAGACTGTTAAGATATTTAAAACAAAGTCCTGGTAAATGCCTGAATTTTAAGAAAAGTGTCAAACTTGACTTGTATGGATTTGCTGATTCTGACTGGGCAAAGTGTTTATCTACTAGGAAGTCTGTTACTAGTTTTTGCATTTTCTTGGGAGAATGCCTTGTTTCTTGGAAAAGCAAGAAACAAAGCACAGTTTCCAGGTCAAGTGCAGAGGCAGAATATCGTGCAGTGTGTTCTGCTTCTTGTGAACTTATTTGGCTAAAAAATTTGTTGTCTGAGTTGAATGTTAATTGCAATTTGCCTATGTCTTTAAAATGTGACAGTCAAGCTGCTATGTCAATAGCAGCTAACCCAGTATTCCATGAAAGAACCAAACATTTTGAATTAGATCTGCATTTTTTGAGAGAAAAAGTGGCAGATGGTATTGTAAATCCCATTAAAGTTGACTCAGAAAGTCAACTTGCAGACATTCTTACCAAAGGTCTTGGTGTTGTACAACATGAAGTGTTTTGTAAAAAACTGAGTTTGGTTGATATGTTTAAGCCAAATGAATGAGGGGGGGGGGGTGTTAAAATTATCAACATTCTGGTCATTCATTTGGTTATTGGGCTGTTTATTTATTGGGCTCCTCTTAACTATTGCTATTGGGCTTGTTACTTATGTGGTTGTTAGTTTGTTATTTGGTTGCAACAGATAAAATATCTAGAGGGTGCTAAGTATAACATGTTGAGGACTGCGATCATCTCTGTTAAAAGATTTGGACCAAAGTGAAACTTATTAAGTTTCATATTATAAAAGGCTTCATATCCTTCGTTATTGTTTAGTTGTTCGGTTGTAACTTTCTCTCTCTTGTTATTGTTCTCTGCTAGGGTTTGAGTTCAGAGATTTGTATGAATAATCTCTCATCTGTATCTGAGAGATTATTCAGTGGTTTTCTGTTGTATTCGTGTATTGATGATCATCAGTGGATGATCATCTATGTACTGTTTGTATCTTGTATTGATTTGATCTTACAATTGTAAGATCCTCTGGGTATTTGGGGGGCAAATTATTTTGGGTTGGTTTAATAAGATTTTGTCACCTGTTTTGTCGCTATCTCTTGTGTTATCTTGTGTTTGTGAGTTAAATCATAAATTTCTACATTTATATAATCCAAGAAGCAAGAAAGTGGTAGTGAGCCATGATACGGTTTTTGAAGAAACACGGGGTTAGGATTGGTTCAGTATCTGAAAAGTGAAATCCATAATAAGCAGGCATGTGAAAGTTATGTCGTTAATTGGGGAGAAGAAGTTCGAGCAATCAACGAACCTATGTCTAAAAATTACGCTAGAAACAACACGTCAGATGGGTAACAATTCGGCGGACGAGCCACACAACCCTGGCGCAGCTGGCACCATGTCGTCCGACGATTTTGGTTTTACTCTGGAGACCATGCCGACAACCATTCCTTTGGTTTGAATTTCAAAACCAGATTCTTGTTGGTCAACAAGTTCATTTGAAGTCGAAGCCGTACTAAGACGGTCCAACCATGTATCAAACACCACGGGAAATTTTACGCCCTGTGGTACGTCTAGATACCATAGGATTACTTATTTCAACTGTGGCGAGTGAGGTTTGTGATTTACACCACCTCGATGTAAACAATTATTTATATATTTTTTTTATATATTTAAGGTATTTTTATCATTTATTATATGTATTTTTATGATTACATACATGTTAAGAGTAGTTTACATATATGTAATAGCCAAATTATATATATGTGTAGTAACTAATTACATATATAGAAAAAAACTAGTTGACATATGTGTAATCATAAAATTAAGGGCATGTTTGGCTAAGCTTTTCCAACCCAACTTATGACTTATTGACTTAATCAAAAAGCTAAAAAGGAGTTTTAGTGTTTGACAAACCTAAAAGTCATTTTCAAAATGACTTTTTGAGAAGGAGAAAAAGTCATCAAAAAGTCATTTCTGAGAAGTTAGGATGTTGTGACTTTTTGAACCAACGTATTGACTTATTAGCTTTTAGTCATTTTACATCAATAAGCTAAGCCAAACACTTTTTAAAAACAACTTATTGATTTATTGGTTTTTCCCACCCTATAAGCTATTCAAAATTGATTTAAGCCATTTTGTACGTTAACCTGCCTCATATCCTTAAATAATGTTAAATATAAAAATATATAAATAAAATAATTGTTTATTAACGGTTCTGAAAATCTTGTAATATTTAGAGTTCTGAAAGGAACTAAACCCTATATATATAAGGTTCATTGGGGAACACTAAAAAAGTGGGGAACAGCGGGGAACCGACTCAAACGAACTCCGATTGGACTCATTCCAGCGGCGTTGGAACCGGCTCATCGAACCCTAACTAAGATCTCTTAACCCTAAACCCTAAATCCTAACTCCTAAACTCTAAACCCTAAAGCTAAAAAAATAAGGCTAAAACCTAAGCTAAACCGTAAAATCTAAACTATAAACCCTAAAAGCTAAACCCTAAAGGCTAAACCTAAAGCTAAACCCTAAAGCTAAACCCTAAATCTAAACCCTAAAGCTAAACGCTAAAGCTAAACCCTAAGGCTAAACCCTAAAAGCCAAACCCTAATATATTTAGGGTTTAGGGGTTATGATATAGGGTTTACGGTTAAGAGATCCTAGTTAGGGTTTGATGAGCCGGTTCCAACGCCGCTGGAATGAGTCCAATCAGAGTTCGTTTGAGCCGGTTCCCCACTGTTCCCCACTTTTTTAATGTTCCCCAATGAACCTCACACTATATATATATATATATATATATATATATATATATATAGTGGAGGGATCATGAGAAAACTCATCTTTATGCGAACACTCAAGAAAACTCTATCTAATCATTTCTAAACCTTAATCCCTAAACCCTTAGAAATAAACCCAAATTAAACCCTAAAAGCGAAACCCGAAATCCTAAAAGGTAAGCCCT